>JAHLJT010006942.1:0-67432 GCA_031308135.1 Acheta domesticus
GTATGAGAAAGCTAGAAGAGTACTTAGAGAACTTAATTCGATCACAGAAAAGTAGAAAGAAGAGAAATTACCAATCCCTCCTTGGATAATCTCGGATATTTCAGTAGACTTATCATCTGGCGCTCATCAAGAAATGGACCATATGAGATAAACTCTAGACCGACCAACAAGACATGTTTTATCCAGTTTATGTCAAAGCAATTAAAAATACACAAGAAACAGAAGCAACAATGGTAACGAAAGAAGTATCGGTGAAACACCAACTTAACTACTATGCCAGCCATCTTACTGCCGAATTATGCGCCATCTTGACCGCCATGAAACTTATTAAAAATATTAACCACTCAAAGTTCATTTTATACTCGAAATCCCGCACTGCAATAAAACCATCAACAATAACGAAACTTCTAGTGAAATGATTATTACAATCAAGAACTGTACCATGACATTTCCACGTTAGGTAAAGAAGTAATATTGGTATGGAATATGAATCAAGATTCAGAAATGCAGACGGAAACTGACAGAGTAGTTAGTGGAAGTACAAACTGATATCCCAAACACTGTACTGGCAATTTCGAATACACTCCAAGATCTAGTGAAACATATTGGAAAAATATTAGAAGAAAAAATGGTTCTCCCATAGGGACTATGCTTAAAAGAAGCGACCTTCATAAAAACATAACCAATTTTCAAAGTCTGAAACATAATAAAAAGCTCAACAGAAAGGAACAAGTGGCCATAAAAGAGAACACGAACAGATCACTGTAAGCTAAGTCATCTATATTTGATTGACGGATCCAATCCTCCATCATGTGACTAGTGCAATACGGCTTGGTCCTGTCTCACGTACTCAATCATTGCCCTACTTTCCAACATATCAGGCAGAGGTATCTTCACGACACAAGTTTGGAATGTATACTTGAATTATTGATACTTGAAGTATCAAGAAAGAATTATACCGGGTGTTTTTTTTATCGTTCGCCGAAGATTCCGGCCGCGTCGCCCGGGCAGTCGAGGACTCATTCGCCCGGCAAACCGCTGAATCAACTCCCGTGCTATCGCTGCGCCGCTTAAACGTACCTTAAAGAAGATGCTGAAAGTGGTGTCCTTCGGTTCGAATGCATTCTTGGCACCTCCGAAACACATTCTGATTTGTCCTTTGAAGTAAGTCTCGAGAAATTGCTGCGATTTTCTCTTCAATAGACCTTCTGGAAGAACCACTTCACGACATAAAGATAGGAGTGTGGTGTGCGTTGAGTTCCACAAGAATTATCGGACCTATTTTTTCAACACCACCGTTACGGCTGACGTTTACACACATCACATATTGGCATTATTCTTTGAACAAAATTGACACCAGAAGAAAGGCACTATGGTTACTTTCAAAAGGATTCGGCAACTGCTCACACTGCTTTTCGATCCATGAAGTTTTTTAAATAATGTTTATTGCGACGATCGTATAATTAGTCGTGCATTATGGCCTCATAGATCAACTTAATCTATCTCCTTGTCATTTTTTCCTATGAAGGGTACTTGAAAGATCAGGTGTATGCAGAAAACCCGCATTCGGAGGAAGAGCTCCGGCGCTCTATTGAAGAGAAAAATCGCAGCAATTCCTCGAGACTTACTTCAAAGGACAAATCAGAATGTGTTTCGGAGGTGCCAAGAATGCATTCGAGCCGAAGGACACCACTTTCAGCATCATCTTTAAGGTACGTTAAGCGGCGTAGCGATAGCACGGGAAATCAAATAGTCTCTCACAACATCTTTACTGGACCCAAGGAGAGCTTACATCATCATTACATCCAATGGAATGGGACACGCTGCAGAAAACCATAAGGAGCAGGGTCTTCAAGATCTGCAGTCGCCGGAAACAAATTCAGGTGAGCAAACTGACACGCCTTCGCGCTCTCAACAATTCGTCACACCCTCCATGTCATAACTCGACCAACAATATTCATAATCCAAAATTCCACCCCCGTGTCATCAACCTCTCCTCCTGTGTACTAACCGATGAAGAAGCTTCCCTCCTCAACAATGGCCTAAAATATTCTGTTCCACACCCCCCAACTCATTCTGAAATTAAAACTCTATGCGTACAGATAGACAATATCATTAGCTATCACCCCAATTCTGATGAATTGAAACACAATATAACACACAACATCAAACAGGAATTAAAACACACCCATCACTCACACATGAACACAATGTCAGAGTCTTCCACTAAACACAGTTTAAAACAGAAAATAGATAACAATAGTTTACTCATCTCTAAAGCCGACAAACGAAATTCTGTAGTCATTCTGGACAAATCTGATTATCACCAAAAAATTTCCGACTTCATAAACAATAACAACATCGTACCTATTAAAAAAGATCCCACGAACAAACACTTGTGCGACATCAAAAAAGAACTTGCAGAATCCAAAGCTCTTTTCCCCGCCCCTAACAGAATCTTCCCCCCTAATCCACTTCCACCTCGACTGTACGGCCTCCCGAAAATTCACAAACCTTCTACACCGATAAGACCTGTCGTTTCATACACCAATTCCATTACACACAGACTCGCACAGAAACTCAACCAAGATTTTGCCAAACACATCAAATTCTCTCCCTCTCACACTATCAACAACAGTATCAATCTAGTAGACAAGATCAAAGACGTAGTTGTGCCACCCAATGGCAAACTGATTTCCTTAGACGTGACGAACCTTTTTCCGAGCATCCCGACCACGGAATGCAAACATATTCTACGGGATATCCTTGATAACTCTTTGAGTCCAATTCCTATAAAAAATGAGCTGTACAACCTGATATCTCTTTTTTTAGACATAAATTACTTTAAATTTGACAATACATTTTTCACTCAAACTTCTGGCCTACCTATGGGGTCCCCACTTTCCCCACTACTAGCAGACATTTTTATGGACAACCTAGAGAAACAAATTTTTAATTCTGGACACCCTCAGTTAAAAAATGTAACCTATTGGTATAGATACGTAGATGACATCATAGTACTTTGGACCGGCACTTACAGACAACTGAAAAACTTCACTGACTTCCTTAATTCTATACGTGCTAATATACAATTTACAGTAGAGAAGGAAAATGAGAACAGAACCCTTAACTTTCTAGACCTATCCATCACTTTAGTGAATGACAGACACGCTTTTGACATATACAGGAAACCAACACACACCGACACAGTAATTCATAACAGTTCACAACATCCACCCTCTCACAAACACGCAGCATTCCATAGTGTGGTTCACAGATTGTTCTCAATTCCTCTCTCCCCCCAGAACATCAGGAAAGAAATTCTTATCATTAAACAAATAGCTACCAATAATGGCTACAACGACTGTCTTATTGACAACCTTATCAAAAGAAAAACTATCTCCCTTAACACAAAAACATTAACTTCACTGACTCCCACGCACACAACGCACACGCACACCAGATATACCATCCCCTTCTTTGGAACATTGTCACTCAAAATTGCCAAAAAGCTCAGTCAATTCGACATACACGTCACATTCAGCACACCAACCTGTCTCCACACCACACTCTCCCACAACAAAGATCCGATCCCCAAGCCTCTATCATGTGGGGTGTACTCCATTTCCTGTGGTAGTTGCAATGCTAAATATATTGGCCAAACCGGAAGATCCTTTAAACAAAGGATCAAAGAACACAGACAAGCTCTCACACAAAAAATCACACATTCACACTTTGCCAACCATCTATTAGAACAAGGACACTCGTTCAATGCAGACACTGACGTCAAAATTTTAGAAATTGAAAACAGATACACACATAGACTTAAACTAGAAGCAATACACATTAATAATTTATTAAACAATCCCCAACACGCTATTTTGAATGAACAGATTCCTTCTCTCTCCCCTCTTCTGAAACTGGCCGCTTCCAAAGCACATTAACCCCTCTGCCTGCCTCTTTTCCGCCACCCGCCTGGGCCTTTCCCGCAATGGCCATTTCCTAGAAAAAAACCCGCGTTCTCCCCTACCTCCATTGAACGTTTCCTTTAAATAGCATACAATGCCTTCGCCCTTCGCTGTCTTGTTTGGACTGAGGCCCATAGCCGCCTCTAAGAGGTATGTCAGTTTGCTCACCTAAATTTATTAATTCATTTATTTATTTAGTTTCATATTTATTCATTTTCTATTTTCACCTCTCTTCAAAATGTACATTTGTTATTCAAAATTATGTTTCCATCTACACATTTTATATTATACTTTTCCAGTTTTATTTCACTCCAGTTTGCTTCTTAATATTATTTGTAATAGATTCCATTTATTTTATTTAATTTTCATTTGTCATTTAAAAAAAAAATTATATGTCCATTTCACATTTTACATCTCTTTATAACCCAATTCTTGACAATATTCTGTAAAAGTTTTTAATTCTTTAAAATTTTTAAATTTTTTGTAATTTAGATATATTATTATTATTATTATTATTATTATTATTATTATTATTATTATTATCATTATTTTGTAGCACTGAAGATGGCCGCAATGCGGCCGAAAAAGCTTTATGCGAAAATAAACAGTTACGATGAGGAGCCTACATCAAATATTGATTTCGATGATAGCATCGTAAATGCCACACCATTTCCTACTACTATGATAGCACGGGAGTTGAGTCAGTGGTTTGCCGGGCGAATGAGCCCTCGACTGCCCGGGCGACGCGGCAGGAATCTTCGGCGAACGATAAAAAAAACACTTTGTACAATCCTATAAGGAGAGTGGAGTATTCAGCCAAATTTGAACTTTGTTTTGCTCATGGTTTTTTTTTGTTTCCATGTCTCATGCAAGTATTATTGTTACTACTCTTTCCTTTTTTGTAATCCTGTAAACAATTATTGTAAATTACTGTACATTGTACTGAATTTGTAAACCTCAATTAATCAGGCATGAATTACTGTTATAATGTATTTTTTCTGAGTCGCTAATGACCCAGCTGTCGATGCGACGTTGAATAAACAAACAAACAAACAAAAATATATCTATTCAGGATTTTTTTACTTTGTCCCAATTTTTTACATGAATTTGGCATTTACCCTTTTATGTCTCTGCCCGAGTTCGACCCATAAGGCGCTTGTTTGTCGTAATGATATGAGTGCCGGCACGTTGACTCTGAAGATCTGAGTTGACATAATTTGCTGGTTGAAAATACTTTTACTGGATTATGTAGTAGTGTAATAGCATTTAGAACCATTAGAAACAGCGAGAAAGTATGTGCTTTGGAAGCCCCACTAGTTTATGTCTGCGTTCTTGCTTCCACGACGTCACAGTAGTAACATTTAAGGGGGCAGGGAAAGCCGTACATTTACATCTGGGAGTGCAAAACTGAGGACCATCCCGGCATACGACTTAAGCGATTGAGTAAACCCAGAAAACCTCATTCAGGACGGCGGCTTACGGCCAAATAATTGAAGGGAACATTGAAGGGAAGAGAACGGAAATGAGAGAAGGGAAACATGAAGATGAAAAAGAAGAAGAAAATATGTGAAACATATGAAAATGAAGAAGAAAATTCATAAGAGAAAAAAGAAAGGAGAGAGAGTAAGAAGAGGGACAAGCTGTACATTTATGACTGGGATATTAAAACAAGGGACCATGAAAATCCCTCCTTTAAGCGATTCAGTAAACCCAAAATAACCTCAAATGGGATGGCGGCATAAGGCCAAACATTAATAGAGCGATATACATAGTAGTGAAAGAGAAAAGAACAGACCGTCAGGGGAGGGGGTCATTAAAACTAGCGGTGCCAAAACAGCGCGTACTATCTCGCTAATGTAATACTATTTATTCCACAATTTCACTCCGGATTAACAAATCTCAGTCATTATATTTTATAAAAAATATGTTATAAATCATCCAAATTTTGGCGCAGAAACCAAATATTTTCAGGCAAATATCAACAGAATATTGACAATAACCTGCTTAAAATTTATGTAATAAAAACGTTTTAGTACGTCAATAAATTTCTATTACTTTTGCTTAAGGAAAATATATTATTTGAATTTCTGCTTAAAATTAGTAAAAAGTTAAAAATAGTGTTGCTACCAAAACACATACTTTCTCGTATTGTTACTAAATGCTCCGCAATATTATACTACCAACCAGCAAAGATTTTTCCGTTCCAGACGCGATCCCAAATTCTCATATTTAACTTGCAGGCATTCATGCCACTATATCACATAAGCGATCGTGAATCGAAGTCTGGCAAAGACAAACAAGCAAATGTCTGATTCATGTAAAAACCAACAAATAATTCAGGACACAATATAAAAAATTCTACCGTAGACACATTTTTTCCTTTCTCATTCATATTCAAAACGTCAAAGTCAACACGGAGTGTTACCAAAGCATGTACATTTTTGAATAATTTAAAATGCTCCGCAAAAACATACACCTACAAAAAAAAGCAAAAGTAACCAGCAAGTTATTTCACCATTTCGACACCCGAACACCGTTCCTCAGAGTTAACGTGCTGGCGCTGCTACTCCTACGCCACACAAGCGCAGTGCGCTGGAAAATTCGTTTTGCGAGGTACGATTACACAACTTTCTCTTCATACGAAGTACACGTAGGCTTCCGCGGCTCGAGTTCATAGCTTCTCGGCTGTCCGGGTGACGCCGCGTCGTTGGCAGAGAGGCCGACGTTTATATTTATTTATATATATATATATATTTATTTATATATATATATATTTATTTATATATATATATATATATTTATATATATTTATTTATTTATTTATATATATATTATTTCTCAAAGGGCTGTTTGGTCTTTTCAATAAATTGGGCGACATACGAAACCGATCTGTATAAAGAAGCAATGGATTGAAAAATCGTGTTTCGTTTCACCTGCATATGGGACATTCGTATTGAAAAAGGACGTTAAAAATACCTAAATATTAAAAAAAGTAGTAATTCGGGATTTGTAATATCTGATTGCCGCGCGATCTATCGGAAGGAAATTACACTCGGACGGTGGCGGGAAATGCAATCTCAAGCATTTTTGTTTGTTTCAATTTAGTGTAGGTTGTGTAAGCACGTGAACGTGATTTTCTACATTGAATAGAAATCTTGAAGTATGAGTGGTTAGTGATCTTAGTGAGGTTAGGTCGTTTATAATGCTGGAATACAAAAAAAGAATTTAAGCAGAAAACAGTTTGGTTATTTGACTAACCGTGCGATTTAATCGCACGGGTTCTCACTATTATATATTTAAGACGCAAACACAAGCGAGATCGTAAAAAGAGAACAGATCCAAAACAATCACATACGTACTTGCCCAACGACACCTATCGGCAACGTGTCATTAATCAACACATCGTGAAGGTGCCATAGATCCCGCGCCGCCACCACGTATCCCCTCTGCTTCTCCAGCCAAGCGGGCGCTTTAAGGTGCGGATGCCAACACAGCAGCGAAGAACGAGCAAGCCAATGAAGCACAGACAGCCAGCGATCAGCATCCCCCGCATCCACCACAAGCACAGCGCCCTGGACACCGCTTCCAGCCAGCGCCCACCACACGCCCTCCCACGGCGGAGGAGGAATAGGCGGCAACACTTCCCACTTTGACACACAACAAAGAACAAACATCTCACCCAAATTGTGGTGACGTATGTACTTTTATGTAATGGATAGTGGGGTACTTGTGAAGGCGAGTAGTTCTGAGTGCTAATTGTGGTGACGTATGTGCTTTTATGTCAGGCGTAGTAGATGCTTGGGAGGGCGAGCTCTTTTGAAAGTGCTCTATGTGGTGACGTATGTGCTATTTTGTAAGGCGTAGTGGGGTGCTTGGGACGGCGAACTTTTTTGAAAGTGCCGTTTGTGGTGATGTATTTCTGTGTGGTGCAGTATATGCGTGAGAGGGTGTGTGGGATTGGAGATGGTAAACGTGGTGATGTGTGACCTTTGGAGAGTGAGGCAATGGATGTGCGGTGGAAATATCTAGCAATTCATATAAATCATCAGTACGTTATTACAATGTTATTTTCTTAAATATAATTCCATACACAATAACGTAGAGCACACACATTTCTGTAAACATATATATATATATAATCATTTTTGGATTGTACCGAATGGATGATAGGGGTTCAGGTAATCTTTTCCGTGAATGGGCTTGGGGCACTTACGTACATCCAATGGAAATACACAATTTTGATGCAACACATGAGACACTTTATTTCAATAACAAGAAGAGAAAATAATAGTCCCTATTCTCATACATCTAAATATTACTTAACTAGTGATACGTGAATTGGCATCTCATTAATGTTATCTTCAGCCCTCCCATAATTACCCACACTGAACTATTTCCTACAGTCCGATGTTGTACTGTCGCCCACTTCTCTATACCTCCTATCTGCTTTTCATACTTCCCTTGAAATGAATGAGTTATTACTCATTCACTTTATATTTGCAGATGGCAGAATTAGGAACTAATGTTGTTTTGAAAGTGAAGGCCCGAACACACAACCAAGAATACACGAATGGTCCCGATGTCAATCAGCATCTGACCAATCAGCTGTCTCCGAAGGCAGCACAAGCGCTACGGAGACAGCTGACGAATAATGCCTTTCTGACAGTGAGCTGGAGTCACGCCCTTTAATGATTAAGGTAATATGCAATAAAATAGATCACACCACACGTTATTCACAACATTCACGTACAATATTTTTATTTGTTCTTTGCACTTACTTACTGCTTAATGGTTATGTTCTTACCCGGGGTGCTGTGGGCTGCTCACCGCCATCTATATCATATTAAACGGTCAGTATCTACTGCGGACGTGCGTTTCTCATTCAGTCGGCGGTGACCTCGTGTAAACAGATAGCAGCGCTCCGTCTGCAAACGTAAAGTGAACGAGTAATATGATCCTGCACAGTCTTACTATTTGTCGTACGTGTGTTTACGCTCGCTGGCCGCTGCTACTGCCACAGAGGGAGGGGGAAGGCCTAACGCTTCGTGTTTGCATCGCCGCCCCGTGACCTTGGCCGGAGCGCGTCGTGGCCACTCCGGGCTGCACGCTCAGTTCCCACGCTCGCCGAAGCTTCTCGCTGGCCGCCAACACTTCATACACAGCACTCTCTGCTCTCCTTGCAGAATATCACTCGCACTCGATATATCACATGCACCAGTTTATTTACTCATAATAATCTTGTCTTTGAATTCTGCTCCCACACTTGATTTCATTGGACGATATTCATTACACACACGTTGAAGCGTTTTTTATGTAAATTATGTTGATGCCTCACAGTTTTACCTAATCACTTTAGCTCCAATATTTACCATCCACCTTCTTATTCACACTGTTGCAGTTCACTGAGTCCGCTTTTCCCATATTCACCTTGGTACGCATGTGTCCACCAACTATTCGCCTAACACCGACAATATTTACTCACTTTTCACACTTCAAGACTGCATCCGGGGTCTAACCATAATTTTACTCTGCTCTTCTGTAATTAAAGATCATTTTCTCATCCGATGGACTTAGATTTACACACAAGTGATCTCACCGTTACTTAGCGCTCCTCTACAATGTTGTTCCTTCTCGTCGTCCGGCACGCACCCTTCCGTCGTATTCTCACGCCCCCTCCCCTGCGCACGCCGACTCGCTGACTCCGCTGAGTCTTTCCGACCGGGTCAGCCGACGCGGCCAGCACTGCCGCTGAATTCAAACAGTGCGTCTGACTCGTGTCGCTGCTTCTCTAATACGAAACGTATTCTTATAATATATATATATATATATATATATATATTCTGATGAAAACCCCGTCTAGCAATTCCTAGACGCCTGTCGGGATATTCGTAGATCTCATGCTCTTGCGAGCTTTTATTACCTCAGGGCAGTGGGAATTTTTCTTAACCCTTTTAAATGGTTATACTGATCATTAAAGAAATACAGAACACAAAAAAAAATCACTGGTACCTTTCGCTTTGTCGAGGTGACTCATTCAATACTCTTGTATCCTACCTTGGGAATTTTTCGGCCGAAGTCGCCAGGTGACGCCGGATTCAGACTTGTAACATTCAGTATTTAAATCAATTTGACAAAAATTTTAATTAATCGTATTGTACTCTTCAATAAGAAATCTTTTTGTGAATATCACAAAATTAACACAATTTTATACAAATTTCCCAGTCAGTTACTAAAAAAATGGCAGTCAATTCTACGATCTCTGTGAAATATGGCGCTCTCCCCACCAACGTTCCCCTCTTACAGTTTTCCCCGGCTACTGTGCGTTGACCTATATTCTCGCAGTTCGCAGCTCACTGTTACCTTCGTCTAGTCTCGCCAGCTGCGTGCCTCGGCCTTGGAGCGACGGCCGTAAGCGGCCGGTGCGGGGTCGCGCCGACTACGTCACGCTGAGGCCAGGTGCGCCCGGCGGCGGCGTCGCAAGCCGATCCGCATTGGTCGTCCGCTGCTCGTCGCGGCGGTTCCTCGCCTACTTTGTTCTATCGCCGGATTCCCATAGACCCTCGCGCCCACGTCTTCTTCTTTCTTCTCTCCCGTCGTCATGATCAAACCGCGTGCGGAAGTCTCATGCACGATGCAACTGAATGACGTTGCGTATTTGCTCAAAATGCGGGCGCATACGTCGCACCAATTATTTCTGTCTATTTAGCGCCTCTCATTCGGTAACTGCGCGTTATGCAAATCACCGTCCCCTCTCGTGAACTACAGACTCCTTCAACTACTTCACGGCACTGGCACTGGCGCCCGTCCTCGATTACTGTGCACTTTTCTCAAAATTCTATGCTCGCCGTGCCTAACTACGCGTCTCTCTGACGCTCAACACTCCTATCTAACTCACTGAAGATCTAAAGTTGAAGTCGCTCGGACGGTGATCGGGAACAGAAGGGAAAACCTTCCGTCGTCCGGCGCTTTTATGGGTCGAGTCATCCCTCTCTCGAAGGGGTAACAACAACACGTCATTTCTCTCTCCTTCGACCGCCAGACGGCATCGTGCTCCGCGCTATGCCGTGGGCATTGCGCGAATCAATTTAGAATCGTTCAGCCGAATTTCTTCAAAATTGATATTCCCCAATCGTTTTTACTGATGTCAAGGCTCCGGGAATTTGAAATCGATATTACAAATTTTGGGGTACTTTACACGAAACCCGTCGGAGATTTTCAAAATTAAAAAGAAAATGGCACCGAATTTTTTTATTAAATTCTGTTGTTGGAATAGCGCAAAGGACGTTTAACAGAATGATGCAGGTATCATTTCCGTTGATTTTCCCAATTTCTCGAAAATTGCAAAAATCTATTTCAAAACTGAAAAATTGACGATAGAGATTTCGCCTCAGACAAAGTCGGTTGTACAAAACTAGCATTTAAAATGTCATGCACACTTTTTTAAAAACGAGTAGTTTGTGCGTAAATTGCGTTTGAAGTTTACCAAAATTTGCTTACTCAAAACCCCTTGAATTATTTGTTATAAAACTCTGCTGTCGCAGGAAATAATTGAGAATTCTAGAAACTTATTGAAAATCATTTGAAACCTTTCGATTTAAAAATATTGATAATTATAATAAATTAACTGTAAATGTTTGTAATTTTCGAATTTTTAACTTTTAACAATTTTTCACATCTCTTCTTGGATTTGTAAAGGTATTTACATCATACTCATTATTTTCCTATCATGCATTTACTATTTTACGATTTGGTTTGATTCATTTTATGGTTCTGTTCGTCCCAAAGGGGTTAGTGTGGCGTAGTGGTATAAGTGCCGGCACGGCAAGGATCTGATTTCGGATCTCGGAACGGAAAGAATTTGTTGGTTGAAAACACTTTTCCCCTTTTATTTAGAAGAATAATAATTGTGGGGCATTTAGAAACAATGCAATGTGCTTTGGTAGCATCACTTGTTGAATTTGAATTTCAATGAGAAAGCAAAAAATATATCTATGCTTGAATTTTTTAAACCATGTCCCCAATTTTTTACATGAATTTCGCATGTACCATTTTATGCCTCTGCCCGAGTTCGACCCATACGGCACTTGGTTGTCGTAGTGGTATGAGTGTCGGCACGTTGGCTCTGAGGATTTGAGTTCGGTTCGTGGAACGGGAAAAGAATTTTCTGGTAGAAAACAATTTTGCTGGTCTATGTAGTAGTGTAAAAGCATTTAGAACCATGTAGCAACAGTGCGAGAAAGTAAGTGCTTTGGTAGCACCACTAGTTTATTACAGACATAGAGCAAAATACACGAAATGCATGATACATATGAAAATTTCAATATTTTTATTTTACCTTAAAAATAAATTATTTTCAACTGTTTGCTTCATGTATTTTTCATTAGTAATTTCTCCAGATCCTTCTCGAGGTCGTGTTTTTCTCCGTACTTGAAACTGCATTGTCCTCTAAGTATTGAAATATAAACTTGACACCGTTCAATGGCCGTTGTGTTTTGGAATACCCTTGAAGTCGCCCAAGGTCCTTTCACTACTCTAACAACATACGAGATCTTTTCGGTAGCAATATGGTTAATTGAACTGATCGTTGAATGAAACATTCCGGGTCCGCTATCTCCACCTTAGGGGAGACATTATGACCTTTGGCGACGATACATTTCCCAAGCTGCCTGCTTTCGGAATTTGTGGCACAGACGATATTTTTTTCCACAAGGGAATTAATTTCCAGGACATGTTTCTAACGTTCACTATAGCTGACGTCCAGTGTTCACTAAACTGAATCTTATTTAAATTAGCATAATCTTATTTCTAACGTACGTGAAACGGGAAAAGTGCGGCTTTATCCGAGTTCATTATAACCGGTGTCGTCTGTATATTGATAACAGTAATATAATAATAGTAATAATAATATAATAGTAAATATATTTTGGCCATAAGGACTCACTTCTAAGAGAGCTGCACGTGACGGCCGGGAAGGAGGGAGCGGAGGAAACCATTTCTTGAGCGGTCCTAGAGCAACCTCAAACGCACGATCTGGAACTCTCCAATTGGGCCAGGGAATATCCTGGACATCCATATGTGGCGTGTTCTTCATCCAGTCAAACATCCGTTTACTTGCATACCACCGCTCACCAGCACCTTCCCGCGCTGCAAGCAGCAGGCATGCCGAGCCAAGCCACAAATAGGCCATGGTAACGGCAGTCACATCAAGCACAGCGAGTAGCCTCCACCTAGACAAAGAAAAGGATCTGTGACGTGCAAAACCAGACGTTTAAACCATTTAAACAAAAGAAAAAGAAACTGCTTACATATTCCATTGTTATCTATTCCTATACGACAGCGGAAGTAATTATAGGAGGTTCTCATCATTGAAAGAAAATAATACTGGTTTCATCCAGCGTCAAATACTAAGCAATATAAAGAATATTACGCACTGGGAGAAGATTCTAATTCAAAATTAAATAACTTTACAGGAAACGTTGAAACACAGAATGTTTCAATTAACACAATTCAATTCTAACGATTTCAATCCGTTATTGAGTAAATGTTTTCACTTAACCCAAAATTGTTGAGATTGGGAGAAGAGTCATATATGATCATATGAATTATTTGTTTTCGAAAATTCATGAAATTATAAAAAACATTCCTGTTATAAATATAAACGACGAGTGAGAGATTTAATTAATATTAATATTGTTAACATTTCAAATCAACATATTTATTAATTGAAGTGAGACTGATATCATTAAATTAAATGCTCCATGATAAAGGGATTGGCGTGAAATGTTACTATTTTTTCGTACGGATTACAATGGAAATACCTCAAATAAGGGGGAGGCTTTGTCCCTAGGAATGGCCAAAAAACTATGCTCTTAAAACATGGATATTTTTGATCAGAATTACGATAAAAATTACATCGATGTTTTGTGTTCGATGTTTTCTTCACATCGATATATTTTTCCAGAAACATCGATGTTTTCAAACAAGTGTTCATGATTTAAATAAAATTTTCAGAAACTAATTTTTTGTGAATAGCTCAAAATCAACAGCCCTTGACATTACCGTTGTCGATGGCCATATGGCAGGAAACCGTTTACTATTCGCAACGTTAATAATACAATAAATAAACGTTTCTTCGTTGCCACGTTAGGGAATTTAATTTGGATATTAATTTCGTTTTATACGAGGATCATTACACATATAATGCACAGTATTTTATATTTGCATGTTTATTTTTTTTTTTTGAGAAAATCTTCTTACGATCCTTCAACGTAGTCTCTATTCTTCTCAATTACCAAGTTCCAACGACTGGGCAGCTTTAGAATTCCATCAAACACCCTTCACAACGAATGGTTCGGATAACAGCTGCCCAAAACTCATCAAGGCATGGAAAACGAAGTTCTTGCAGGTTTCTCAATTCTGGCAAAAGTTAAAGTCAGGTGGAGTCATGTCAGGACTGTAGGGTGCATGTTGTAACGCTTTCCAACCACATTCATGGAAGTTTGCTGTTCAGACTTTCGCCGTGTGAGGGAAAACGTCGTGGAGAATGAGTGTCCCAGAATTGTCGAGCAACTGATGTCGGGGTCTGTGCATTTACAGTATCAATCACATGAATTATTCGAAATATGAACGGTATTGAATTTCCTGTGGCTTCAGAAATGTTTTCACATGTCGCACGACGATCTTTTTTAATAAAATCTGTAACGAATTTCACACTTCATTCGTCTGTCGATGATCTAGGTCTTCGCGGTGTTGCGTCTTCGTTTTTTCTCATTCGACCTTCCGAAATCGACAATACCATTGGGAAACTGTGCTACGGACAACCGTATGCTTACCGCACACTTTACTTAAAGATTTCTAGATTTCAAAAGGATTTTTTACCCCGAAAAGTTTCAATCTGAACATGCAATCTTTAATCCTCAACCCTCCCAGTACCTGTGCAGGCTCTATTTCTAAGACCCGTCATTAAATAACGAAACAAGTTATTCATGAAACCGAAACACGTACTTTATCCTGAATCTTTGAACTACAAGTGACGCAGAAATCAGTTCCGCCGCGTCCTTCTGCTGGCGATGTTGCCAAACTGTGCATTATTTATAAAATGACCTCCGTAAGTAAAATGGAGGAAGGGAGAGATTTCATTGTGGTTATTTTTAGAGTTTGTCCGGGATATCTCGCTTTATTATAATTTTTACAAAATATCTATTGTTTCAAGCGAAAAGTAAATTGATTGACGAAACGCAATAAATTGGTTCAATACCTGCTCTAGATAACTTTAGATGGTCAGTATGATTGGGCACTACGTACTAGCTGCGTAGGTGGAACACCTATTATAATGAATATCCGTATATGTCAGTACATTGTTCAATAATTGTAATGTTTTTTACCTTACTAAAGCAGACACTGCTTTATATAACAATTTATTTATTGTTATTTACGACGTTTCGACCCTACTTCTATCCAGTCCCTATCCTATCCCTAAATCTATCCAGTGGTTAAAGTAACTGAAAAATAACTGGAGGTTTGGGAGGCTGTTAATGTTTGTCTGGTAGAAAAGTCCAAAATAACTGTGAATTTGTATGTGAACTTGCTGTGTTTTTCAAGGAATATTTATGGTATTTCTGTGATGGACGACGTAATAGAGATGATAGACGACGAATTTTTTGATGATTTAGAGCATTGCTTGCCAACTCAATGCTCTGTGATGTCACGAAATCTGCTTTCTTGCTCCACGTCGATCCGCAGAGCAAAGGCCACACCTCGATGCGGCGGCAAGCGCGCAGCGCAGTGTTCCCATGATGGTAGTGGGAAAAGGTTCGCTTGGAAAATCGATAATTATCATTTAAAATGTTTGTGATTCAATAACAATATGAAGGATTATATAATAGTACATACATTATTACATAACTCAAAACAATATCCTACTCTTTATTATAACCAATACTGTAATTCCTCTTCCATTTTTCTATTACATAATACTTTTGAAAAAGATAGTTTCTACATTGTACGAAAATAATATTTTATACTTTATAGTATAAACTATGAAGAAATAGTTCGTTCTGAACCAATAATTAATGTTAACAAATAGGTACCCGATAGGGACCACGTGAGAGAATTTGAAACTCAGGCTTGATTTTTATATAGTTTTGTTTGAGAATGTTGTAAATCCTTGTAATTTTCAGTATCTTTTCCGTAATCTTTAATCTACAAATTCCTTTACTTATCCCATGATTTTGAACAATGTCAACTCTCAGAATGTATTTTAATCTCGCAGATTTCTCTGGGTCGCAAAGCTACGTAATACATCTGTAGGTTGGACTTTTTAACATACTGCAGTTCTTTCGAACACCCTGAACACTTTGCCATTGTTTCAGTATCAATAAAAGGAAATCTTTCTTCCCTAACAGAAAGAAAATTAACCCACTTATGTTGCCTGAAACACCAGCAAAGGCACACTACGTTGTCGGTACCGGCGACCGCCGTCGGCCCCTTCCTCCCTCCCCCTTTTGCTCGACCGCTTCTTCGAGAGCGTTATCTCGGAGGGGAAGCAGTGCTCCGACGTCATTCCTTGTCCAGTTGGCACTCGCTGGTTTAGAGCGTCCGCGCAGACGGCATGTCGGCCACAAGTTTTTGAGGTCCTTAACGAACAAGATTGCAGATCCCCATTTAGGTTAACGAAGCCTACGGTTGGAAAATTTTGTCTTTCATAGAACAGGAAAAAAAACAGATTTGTGAATACCCACTTATATTATGTATGCAAGTATAGATCCTGCTAAATTAATCTTAAGTCAAGATAATGATATGTATACTTTGTGTTTTGTTAGCAATTCTGAGGTATCGCCAATGAACCGACTTCTTCGCACTGTACGTTATTGCGCAATGGGACCATTTTTTAAAATAATTAGAAACTTCAGTGGGCTGAACAAATTTACTGTTCAGTAAGAGCAGTAAGTAGTGTCTTTTGCGATTGCAGAATTGAGATTACAGTGTGTTCGTAAAGTTCCCAAGGAATATAAGACCACCCAAGAAGATTTTTTATGAAATTTTATTATAATTTTCTAGAGATCCCCCAGCAGCAGATTGCACACGTGTTCCCTTACACACACCTGTTAAAGAACAATTTATTATTACAAGATTAAGAATTGGCCATTCTTCCTTTACCTACTCCCATCTAATAAAAAAATCGATCCAGTCATCTATCCAAAATGTGGGGGAATGTTATCAACGTCTCACATTATACTTGAATGTTTAAGCCTTCAAAATCTAAGAAACTTTCTTGGCATTAAAAATAAAATTAATGAAATATTTAATTCAATTGAAGGTAGCAAGTCAATTTTACATTATCTACATATTGCTGCAGTTTATAATATTATCTTATCTGAATTACTGCAAAATTTATTGTACTTAATATTTCTGTTTATTCTAATTTATAAAATGTATCTCTGGTGTAAATCAAAAGCAGTTGCTAATTACTGCTTTTGTACTTAGAACTTAGATGTTTTTAAAGCGACCTAAAATAAATAATTTTAAAAAAAATCACATTGTAATATGTAACATATATCTCGTCGATGTTTGAGGGAAGTGACAACTCAAAAATATCATTTGCAGGAAAATGGTTTTGGCTGAGTGGGGCCGATTTATGGTGTTCTTCTCTTCTTACTGACTGTCTTGTGAACTATCTTTCTGAATTTTTACTTTCCTGCATACTATACGTTCGTATAGTATAGGGAAAATTGTAATGCTGCAAGAAAAAACTGGGGATTTGCGGCAGAAAACCTCTCATTACTTGGCCCTGGTAACGAAAAAGTGGGTAAATCCAGTTGCTAAATTAAGAAAAAAAATTCCTAAACGTGGTGCAGCCACGTGTGCAGTTCCACAAAAAAATTACATTTGTCTAATTTTTGAAAAATAAAAAAAATACTTCAAAATAAACTTTGTTATTAGCACTAAACGTTACCTAATTAGCACTGTCTATTCCAAAAGTTTGAAGGAAATAATTGGAGTCATTTATGAGAAAATTGCGTTTTAGAGTTTCTGAAAATGCGGAATCTTGAGGTAGTTTGCAGAGAAAACTGTTGCGTTCTCCAGAAACGTTACTTCACATTATATAAAGCATGTGTACTCGTAAATATAATAATGTAAACAAATCGCCACTAACGTAAATATTGTCAATGTGAGACACAAGTAAAAAAAATACTTTTTTGTCATTCTTGAAAAACAAAAAAATGGAGCTATATGGAGTTTATGTCATCTCGTAGAATACATTTAGAACTCTCCCTACCAAATGTTTAAAGAAAAATTTGAGCCGTTTTTGAGAAAATCTTCTTTTTGTATTTTTTAAAATTCACATAATGCACGCAATACTGCGCGAAAACAACTAAAATTTTCAAAAACATGGACTTGACCTTAAGGAAAGAACTTACTATGAAGAACAAATTTTATTTGGAAGAAAAATCTCTATCTGCAATTTTGTAGTTGGATGAAGACGCCGAATAAAATTCAAGCTTTTGCAATTTTCGAAAATTCAGTGTTAACCGTGAAAATGCACCCTATGCCACCTTAATAACTGTATTTTACTCTATTCTTACAAAAATTTTAAAGAAACTAGTGGTGCTACAACAGCACATACTTTCCCGTGTTATTGGCAACAGCTACATAGGTTTGAAATATTGCACTTTCTGTGCTAGTAACATCTTAGCTAATATGTGAACACGTCCAATTCAACTAAAAAGCGAACGACGCACTGTTTCCATCGCAGTGTTGTCAAAACTATTTGAATTTTACAACTGCATAAAAATATAATTCAAAAGGTTTGTAAACTTTTATTGGAAAAAGAAGCCTGATACCATACAACTATATCAAGTAAAGACAATGACACGGAATTCACAGAAATTCACGACACCGAAATGGAATTCCATTGCTGCATTCCTGCATTGTCGATGCTCCCTTAAAGAGATAGCAATTTTAATTTCAAATATTTCAAAATAAATAATTCCTAAAAGATTGATGTGTAAATGTATAACAAAAGGTCGAATGTAAGAAACGAACAAAAAATAGAAATTCTAATTGACGGCACATCCGGCTGTCTGAAGTGCAGTAAATTTGTAAAAGGCTATAATGTTTGTCACAAAATTATTGAAAAACTACTCGTTTAAAAAAAAATTAAGCATGACTTTATTTGAAGACTGTGATAGTTTATCATAATGTGATTAATTAAAGGACACGTGAGTAAATTCCGTGGAAGGGGTAAAATACAAATGTGAATTAAGTTGACCGATCAGAAAATTGGACAGTGTGCGATTAATCGAATGAGAAAGGCGGAAGCAAAAAGGCACGTATTTGGGTACAGTTCGCTCATGAAGCTGAGATTGTTGACGCGCGCGAAAGATAAACGACGGGGAAGATGATACTTAGGCGAGCTGGGAATAGGACGTAAAATTTTGATCTCGTGGTGGTGTTGAAAAAACGCGAATGGAAGTATCGTAGAACAGTAACAACTGTTGGCTGATTTTAAGGACAGGGTTCGGCTCACTAAAACAACGGCACACGGTTCACTTGCGCATGGTTCACTCGCGCGGACCACGAGAACGGATCACTCAGGGAGCGGGAAGATGCCTTGTATTGCTTTGTGCTTGCATTGTGCATTGTGGTGCGAATGTGTAATGGAGAATTACAATGGTTCATTTTTCGCGGATTTGCGTAAACTATATTGCGAACGTGTAATGGAGAATTACAATGGTTTATTTTTCGCGGATTTGCGTAAACATTTAAGGTGAGTATTTGCATAAAATGCGTTGGTAATTATGCGTTGGACAGATTCAAGGATGTTTTATGTTAACGCGAGGGCCGAAGGCCCGAGCCTCGTCCTCAACTTGGACACGGGTAGCGAAGCGTCACGATTCCACACGAAAGTGCGTTGGCCACGTGGCCGTGTGGCCGGGCACACTGTGGCGGCGCCGCGAGTGACTCGTTCGGAACCGAATCGTGCGCGTCAATAGGAGCCGAACCCTGTCCTTGAAATTTACCCAACTGTTTAGAGAACTCTCCGGGATTTTTGGCAGTATCGATGGGAAATATAGAAATGCGTGTCTAAGGTCCGATTAAATTAAGAGGGTGATTGACATTTGTGAGTGGAGGGGAGCAAAGTTGCCAGGTTGCAAACCACTGAGCACGTGTTACCGGGACACGAAAACAAACACTTCAAAAAATACGTGTAAAAGTGTAAAAAAATACGACAAAAGCCTAACCTCAACGCAACTCATCACAACACAGTACACATTGCGCGCGCAGCACAGACAGAAACGTGGGCGGTGTGGCGGCAGGGAAGTGGCTTGCGATGCTCAAATGTTCCCCGTGATCGGCAGAGGCAACTGAGCGACCTGACACGTCACGTTTTGTCTCTCTGGTTGGCAGCTGCCATGGAAACGGGAAAGGCGTCCTGACGTCACACAGAACTGTCAATCACCTTCTTAATTTAATCGGACCTTAAACACGGACATTTTTTTGGTGCGGACTAATTTGTAAATGGAGGTGGAAAGAATTCACGTCTTGGAGTAACGTCGGTCAAGTGTGCTGTTCGACTACTACAGGGAAGTAAACGATGGGGAATTGTCCAAAATTAATAAATGTAGGAAGATCAAGATGTATTTAAATTTTAAGAATTAATTTAATATTTGAAGGAAGTAAAATTGGGCATGCATGCATTCAGGGAGCGAATGAACAAATCATAATTTGGTAAGGCAACAATAAGTGAGTATAATATTTTGTCAATGTTTTGGGTTCACATTATTTGTCATAAATTGGATATGTGTATGTTTATATGTATGTTTATGTTATATAAATAGCAAATGTTTTTCGGTTTCCTAATGGTAGAACGGAAATATTAATTTTAGAATATTAAAGAACACAAAAACCTTGTCCTATATGGCAATTTGCTTTTAAAAATTTGTAGCCGTTTTTAGGAAAATGTCGTTTTAGCGCTTTTAAAATGCTGGTAATGTTTATATTAAAGATGTGAATGATCTATCAAAGAAATTACATTTGTGTAATTTTAAACAAAATTTTAAAAACACCTCAAAATAAACTTAACGTCATATTAAAGTGTTCAATGAGCACTATCGGTTCCAAAAGTTCGAAGAAAACATTTGGAGCCATTTATGAGAAAATGTCGTTTGAGCGTTTCTGAAAATGCGGAATTTTGAGCTGGTTTTTACTGAAAACGGTTGAGTTCTCAAGAAACTTTACACAAAATTATTTAAAGCACATGTACTCATTAATATAATAGAGTGAACAAATCGCCGCTAATGGAAATATTAACGACGTTAGACACACGTCAAATAAATTACATTTTTGCAGTTTTCGAAAAACAAACGAGTAGAACAATATGACATTTATGTCATCTAATAGAGTACATTTAGCACTATCCCTACAAAAAGTTTGAAGGAACAATTTCGAGCCGTTGTAGAGAAAATCTTGTTTTTGGATAATTTTTTTAATTTCACGTATTGCACTACGTATTGCACGAAAACGACTGAAATTTTCAAAAAAATGTACATGATCTTAAAGAAAGAACTCACTATGAAGAACAAATTTTATTTGAAGGAAAAAGCTCTATCTGCATTTTTGTATTTGGACGAAGACGCCGAATAAAATTCACTTTCGCTATTTTCGAAAATTGAGAGTAAACCGTGAAAATCGGACCTATGCCACCTTAAAAAGTATATTTTACTCTATACTTATAAGAAATTTAAAGAAAAAAATTGGACCCACTTTTGAGAAAACTTTGAAAATGTCTGGGGGGCTTCATGTAAAGTACCTTCCAAAATTAGAATATCAGTTTCAAATTCAAGGGGCCACGAGATCAGCCTGATCGATCTGGGAGTATCAGTTTTGGAGAAAATCGGCTAAGCGGTTTCGTCGCTAGCGTTGTTCACGGACGGACGGACGTTTTGCTTTGAATTGATTATTCGGTATCAAGAATCCACGTAACAGGGATTCTTGCTACACCACGTGTTAGGGTATTTTTTTCTGATTTAGTAATTGGTTTTATCCACTTTGTCGTTATCAGCAATGAATTTTTTCTGCCGTTTTTTCGCGCATAACTTTCCCTATGATCCATATATACGTACGTATAGGGGAAAGTAAAAATATGTGAACTAGATATTGTGGAAAAACGATTTTTCTTTCAATTGTTGGCTCAAATAGAGTAATCATCGCTCATTAATTTGCTATATATAGGAATTTTGTCCTAATTTTTGAAAATTTGATAATGGTACTCTCTCTTTTGAACCTATCGTACACCTTGAATATTGCAATGAGTGGTTTCTCTCTTTATGCAATAAAGTCTTAACATTAATTCTTTAAAATCACTTGATGTAAATATTTTTAGAAATGCTAGTAGCATTCTTTGTCATTTGAAGTTTTATGGTGATAAAGTTCAATTTGAATTGGAGCAAGAAAGTATTTGCCGTTATAGCACAAATAAATTGGTCTCAGGCTACCGATGAAGCAAATGAGTTATCATTGTTATTTACACTATAATTTCCTTCTCTAATCATGAAGCCAGAGCTGGATACTACGAAGATCTTAAAAGAAGGCGAAGCCGAATCAATTTCATTTGTTAACGTTTTCAAGAAAAATATTTAATTAAAAATTACCATTTAAGTTAGGCTCTCATTATTAAAATCGTTCTTCACGGTTTTGTTGTTAGTAATAAGTCTTGTTTCTTTACCTTCACGTGTTCCGCTTGCTTTTGACAATGGTTCTAGTACTCTTGCAAAACGTCACACTTCTGATAAACTTGGCAGAAATGAATGACGTCGATGGCACAAAATGGCTGCCTAGAAACTACATCGCTTACTTGCCAGGTAACAATCAATAGCCATGTGGTCACATTCAAGTAATAACTGAAGTGGTGGGTTTCGAAAGCTACATTTTCAGAGAGAGTCCATGAAATTAAATGAAAACGTCCTGGTGAACTAGTAATAATTCTCATTTTTATACTTCTTGAAAGCCTAGAAAGATGGATCTTTTTCCTAAATTCTTATTTTATATAGATTGTGCATACTTCGGTTACATAAATTAGGGTGAGCCCAGGAAATCTTCGAAATTCCATGGATAAGAAACTGTCAAAAAGTTGCCAAATGGAGTGCAAACAATACTGCAAACTTTGACCTAGATTGGTTATCGTGAAGGCCTGGTTCATCAGTCTTCAGACTTATAGTAGGAGTCTTTAAATACTATTGGTACCCATGCGAACAATCCTCACTTTGTACATCATTGATTTAACTAGTTGTGCTACAGAATTGCACAGACTTTCTCGTACTAGTTTTCTAATTTACGCAATTTTACATATTTTACGCAAAATTGCACGAAAACTACTAACAATTTTCGAATAAAAGAAGTTATTAAAGAGAACAAATTTGATTAGAAAGAAAATTTTCTATCTTGAATTTTGTATTTGTAGAAAGGCGCCGAAAAAATTATTCACTTGCAATTTTCGTAAATTTTAGCTACATTCATATCTATGGAACCTTTATAAAAATATTTCTCTTTATTTTTTCGACAAATTTAAGGAAAAATTTGCAGCCATTTCTGAGAAAATTTTGAAAATGTCCCTGAGGCTTCATGTAAAGTACCCCCAAATTTGAAAGAATGATTCTCGAAATCGCAGATCTTCGAATCGAGCCAGATCTACCAGAGAACATTCATTTTGGAAAAAAGGGAAATGATCGTTATGGTCGATATGGGAAGATCTATATGGTCGGTAACTAGTTCGTTCTGGTCCTCCTGCAGCCACTGTCGATTCTTTGTGGGCATAGAAACCGCGTAGCAGTGTGTTCCCTAGCGGCATATTCAGGCTCTCTTTGAATCCATGCCACGAAGTCTAGAGGTTATGATGGCAGCGCGTAGCGGCTTCACATCGCACTAAATACTCAAGATGAAAATTCATGTAAAATCCTGTAATTCTAATCATTTGTATATTATAAGTTATAAAGAAATATATGTATTTTGAATTCTTCGTTTGTTTGAACATTTTTCAAATGTAGTTGAAGTGTTAAGACAGAAATTGTCATAATATAATGTATTACATAGCCATTATCATTATCATATACCGCGAGAAATATTATTTTAAGAATATTAAAGAACAGTAAAATCTCGTTCTAATTGGCAGTTTTCTTTGAAACATTTGGAGACATTTTTAAGAAAATAGCGTTTAAGCGCTACTGTAAATTCGAAATTGAAGCTCTTTTTCACAGAAAATTTTCGAATTTTCGAAACATTCCATTATAAGTCATTTGAAGCACTTTAACTTACAAACACCACAGTGTTTACAAATTGCTGGTAATGTGCATTTTAAAGGTGTGAGAGATCTTTACCTCAAATTGAACTTTACGTAATATAAAAGAGTGTAATTTGCAATATCCATTCGAAAAGTTTGAAGAAAAAATTTGGAGCCCTTTATGAGAAAATGGCGTTTGAGCGATTCTCAAAATGCGGAATTTTGAGCTAATTTTCACAGAAAACGGTAGAGTTCTCGAGAAATATTACTTGACATTATTTGCAAGCAAGTGCACTCGTAAATCGGCGCTGTGGTTGTTCACAGACGGACGGATGGACGGACCTTTTGAAAAGAATCCCTTCTTCGTTAACAGGAGCTCCAAAACGGGTATTTCCGTTGAAATATCGAAAACGATTTTCCGCAGCATTACATAACTTTCCCTATACTACGTATATTACTCCGTACGTATACAGGAAAGTAAAAAGTGCTTCTTTTCAAAACGTCCGTCCGTCCACCCCGTCAGTCTGTTGACAACACCACCACCTTAACCATAAGTACAAGTTCTTCCAAAATGAATATTCTCCGGTCGATCTGGTTCCACTCGAAACGCCGCGATTTTGAAAATCATTCTTCAAAATTTGAGGGTACTTCACGTGAAGCCCCATGGACATTTTTAAAATTTTCTCAGAAAAGGCTCTAAATTTTCTTCTTTAAATTTCTTGTAAGAATAGAGTAAAATACGTTTATATAGGTGGCATAGGTATGATTTTCACGGTTAACTTTGAATTTTCGAAAATTGCAAAATTTTGAATTTTGTTCGGCGTCTTCCTACAATTACAAAATTGAAAATAAGAGATTTTCCTCCTAATAAAATTTGTTCTCCAAAGTCAGTTCTTTCATTAAGGTCATGTACATTTTTTAAAAAACCGTAGTGGTTTTCTAGCAACATTACGCGAACTATTTGCAATTTTAAAAAATTACACGCACAAGATTTTCTCAAAAACGGCTCGAATTTTTTTCTTTAAACTTTTGGTAGGGATAGTGCTAAATGTACTCTATGAAACGACATAAACACCGTATTGCTCTATTCTTTTGTTGTTGTTTTTTAATTACAAAATTGTATTTTTTACTTGTGTCTCACGTCGGTATAATTTACATTAATGGCGATTTGTTCACATTATTGTATTTACAAGTACTTGTTCTTTAAATAATGTCAAGTTACGTTTCTCGAGAACTCAACCGTTTTCTGTGAAAACTAGCTCAAAATTCCGAATTTTCAGAAACGTTTAAACGCTATTTTCTCATAAATGGCTCCAAATTTTTTCTTCAAACTTTTCGAACGTATGGTGGTAATTGCACTCTTCATTATAACGTAAAGTTCAATTTGGAGTATTTTTTGCAAAAATTATACAAATGTCATTTTTTTGAAAGATCTTTCACACCTTTCATATACACATTACCTGCAATTTGTAAACACTATTGTATTTGTAAGTTAAAGTGCTTTAAATTACTTCAAATGAAGTCTTAAGCTTCCTTTATGCTTCTTAAAGTCCCAATTTGTTCAAAAAATGTTGTGCGGTTTTCAAGAAAAATGGTTTAAAGAAAATAAAAAACTGCCTGTGTTTGACACAAAATTTCGCAAAAAATACTCATGTTTTTGAATAATTGAATATGACCTTATTTGAAGACGTTTTTATGAACACATTTCATTAAGAAAAAAATGTACCTTCATAATTGTAGGCGTAGGAAGACGCCGAAAAAATATTGATTTTTTTTCCATTTTTGAAAAATCCGAGATTTCAACCAAAATGAGACCTGCTCCATTCTCTTAAATGACCTTTACATTATTCAAAAACAAAATTTAGTCCAAATTATTGGCGCCATTTTTTTAAAATTTTGAAAATGTCGCAGGGGCTTCATGTAAAGTATCGCCCAAAATTAAAATATCGGTTTTAAATTCAAGGGACCACGAAATCAGTCAGATCGATCAGGAAATATAAATTTTGGAGAAAATCGGCTGAACGGTTTAGTCGCTAGCGCTGATCACAGACAGACGGACGGACAGACCTTTTGCTTTCAATTGGTTTTTCGGTATAGCGGATCCACAAAACAGAGATTCTGGCTGCACCATGTGTTAGGGGATTTTCCCCCTTAATTTAGCTACTGGATTGATCCACTTTATTGTTATCAGGGCCCAACAATGAATTTTTTCTGCTGAAAATCCGCACAACTTTCCCTATACTACATATATACTCCGTATATACGTACGTATACGGGAAAGTAAAATCAGTGAATTCAACGATCATGAGACTATCACCATTCTCTTAAACGTTCTTTGCGCTGTCCGAAGGGTGTTTCATAAAAAAATTGGCGTTTTTTGAGACAAAGGGAAAGATGGTAAAAATTTCCCCTCAACCAAATTACATATGAGTAGTTACACTATAATTCTAACATAAAAATAATATTTTTGAAAGGTTTCTTAGCCCCCGTCCTACCACCCACACCCATCTACAGCCAAATACGGGTTTTTTAATTCCAATTTTTTTCGTCAACTTAACACTATTTTTCCTGACTGGAAAAATATGATAAATAAGAACACAATGTTTACTATCAGAAAAATATTTTTCAATGTTTTCTCATGCCTAAATTCAAATACAAAAAATATTTTGAAAAGAAATAACAAGAAATATTTTTAGTGTCTTAGAAGCCTGGAACATGCTCGAAAAAAATGGCAAAGGTTCCTCTTAAAGCACAAATTGTTGGGCATTTTTTTCAGATTTTTTAGAATGCTGGGCTGGAGTTAAAAAAATAAAAACCATCTTCCCGCCTTTAAAACACCTGGACTTTAAATATACTTTGAAACTGACACACACAACAGTTGTGTGCATTTATTTTAGTGTTTATTATACATTTTTATTCATTGTTGTAGCTAATTTCTGGTCAACTCAATGTTGCTTCTTTTGCAATACTTTGTGAATTTTAGTTCTTCAGTAAACGTAGACATCTTAAACGAAACATACAAGCAAGATTTTTCATTCTTGAATGCCAGATGTTGGTTTAGCCATGATCGCTAAGTCATTGTACATTCCTGGCCAGAGTGTACACATGACTTGGGTCGGTTCGAATCTTCATCTAAAACCGCGCTTAGCTGCCATAAGCCTGTGGTTAAGTCGGAGGGAGAGGCCGATGTAAAACAAACGGACTTCCTGACTATACCCCGATTTTCACTACCATAGAGGTACTACTATTCTCAATAGCTCTTCACTACTCTTCTCAATCGCTCTTCTGTCGGAGTACCCCATTACAGGGAGCGTCTGTGGTATTTAACGGTATAAGCCTATGGGCATCGGCTTATCCCTCCAAGGCCCTAGCCAGCTTCCACACCCTACAATTTTGTAGTTTTAAAAATATTATTTTGCAATTTTCAAAAAAAACAAGTAATAGGAGGTAAGTAGTAGTAAGACCATATATTGTTTCGTCCGTCATTCATCAATGAAGAAAATTCAAAGCAAAAATTTGAAGCTGTTTGTGAGAAACATTTTTTTTTTTTTTTGTAAATTTGAAGCGCAATTTAGGCAAAAAATATTAGGTTTTTTCTCAAAAATATTGTAAATTACCTTATTTAAAGTGCTAATTTTGTACAACCAACTTTGTCTTAGGCAAAAATCTCTATCTTCAATTTTGCAGTTTTGAAATAGTTTTTCACAATTTTCGAAAAAATTGAGTTCTTAACCAAAACGATTCCCACAATACTCCCTTAAACGTCTTTCGCACTATTCAACAACAAAATTTCGTCAAAAAATTTGGAGCCATTTATTTTTAACTTTGAAAATCTTCAAAGGGGCTTCATGTAAAGTACCCCCAAAATTAAAATATCGGTTTCAAATTCCAGGAGCCTTGACATCAGTAAAACGATTGGGGAATCTCAATTTTGAAGAAAATCGGCTGAATGGTTAAGGCGCTAGCGTTGACTACAGACGGGCAAACGGATGTTTTGCCATCAATCGATTATGCTACAAAAGCGCTCAAGAAGCTACAAAATATGGATTTTGACTACACGAGATATAGGATTTTTTTCCAAATTTAACAACAGGTTTTATCCACTTTTTCGTCACCATACACCAGCTATAAGAGTTTTTTCTGGCAAAAGTTTGCCGTTCGCCGGCGCACGATTACATAACTTTCTCTTCAAACAAAGTATTCGTACGGCGATAAAGTAAAGATTGGATTAAGGTGGGCGTGGCCCCCATCCCGGGATCCACTGCTGTTCAGTAACCTGTTTTTTGGTTTGCCTATCCTGAACATTTGTTCAGGAACTGCCACTGTCTAAGTTATGAATATTCTCCTTCAACATCCCATGAGCTCTTAGCCTGCACCACGGCCAGTCTATACTGATAGTCCATATTGTGATAGTTTATCATAATGTGATTAATTAAAGGACACGAGAGTAAATTCCGTGGGAGGGGTAAAATACAATAGTAAATCAAGTTGACCAATCAGAAAATTGGACAGTGTGCGATAATCGAATGAGAGAGGCTGCAGAAGAAAAAAGGAACGTATTGTGGTACAGTTTGCACATGAAGCTGAGACAGATGACGCGCGCGAAAAATAAACGAGAGAGACGGCTTTCAGGCGTGCTGACGGTAGAACGTAAGATGTTGATCTCGTGATGTCGAAAAAACGCGAATGGAAATGCAGTAGAACAGTTTAGAGAATTCTCCGGGAATTTTGGAAGCATTGATGGGAAGTGTAGAAGTGCGTGTCTAAACACGAACATTTTTTGGTTTGAAATACTTGAAAATTGGAGGTGAAACGACTTCACGGCTTGGAGGAACGATGGTCAAGTGTGCTGTTCGGCTATTAAGGGAAGTAACCGATGGGGAATTATTCAAAATTAACAAATGTAGGAAGATCACGTTGTGTTTGAAACTTAGAATTAATTTAATATTTGAAGGGAGGGTTCACATTGTCATAAATTGGATATTTGTATGTTTATGTGTGTAATTTATAGTACATATAAACTAGCGTACTCGTGCGAGAACTCTCGCATGTTAAACCCCACCCTTTCCCTACCCATTTGTCTATCCTTTCCATAAAGGAGAGGAACTACTAATGTACTAACAGAATATCAAACAAAATAACAATGCAATTGATGTTGGAAACAAATTTTCAATTAAGGTATATTCAGCGTTATGGAGGGATGTTCTTGGAACAATTCATACTTCTTTAAAAACATTTGAAGAAATTATTCAATCTTTCTTGAGAGTTACGAAGTTGAGAGTACGAAAATACAGGATCGGACAAGTACGAACCTACTCTTTGCAATATTATTTAACTTTCCTTGATTTATGAGCAACCGAGAGGGTTTTAGAGTCAGGGTGCCAGCTTGCTAGGGTGCGAAAATTGAAAAATTATTTGTATACTAAAAAGTGTTGGATTATTTTCTGCGTTCTTGCGTACCCCAAGAAAAGCAATTCTGAGACAAAAAATAATCAAACTAACATTTTCACCTTTGAGTACTAAATACCATTTGCTGCCATTAGAAACAATTTAGTATGCTTAAACTTCACTTCGGTACATGTTGCTCAAACGATGTTTGCATATTGAATATCTTAACGAACCGACACTTTGAGTGCAATATCAAACAATGTATTATTTACAATATGAGTTTTCAGCTGGGCGTTGAATCCAGATACCGCCAACATTTAAATAGTGCGTTTGGACTGCGATCGTTGGCAGTTGTCGGGTGACTTGCTCTATTTTTTCTAAATTTTAAATTTAGTTGCTTTTTTAATTAATTCACGTAGTATTGTAGGCTAGCTCGTTTTGATTTTTGTTTTTCATTTATATGAAGATAATTACTTTAGCTAATTTAAAAAGTTTGTTCTTTGTGTTGTGCCATAACACAAGTTTTCCCCTACTACCTCCGCATCCCCGTGCGAGAACTCTCGCATGTTAGACCCCACACTAATCCCTATCCTTCTATTTCCATTCTAAGAGGGAAAGTAGTTAACGAAACGTGTTTATTTATTTACAAATCTATGAAGGTAACTTGCAATGTTCCAACACAATAACAAATAAAAATAATAAACAGTGCAATAGATGTTTAAAAGAAATGTTCAATAAATATTTATTCAATATCATGGAGAATTTTCTTGGAACAATTCTCAGCACTTCCTTAAAGACATTTGAAGTAATTACTCAATGTTCTCTGTCAGTTAGTGTTTAGCTTTCTTTATAGTCACAAAAATATTAGCTTTTTACCTTTGAGAAAGCTACGTGTCTGAACTCGCTGACTTGAAAATTTCATCGAATAATAACGAGAATATTGGTACAGGTAAAACACAAACCCAGTCTTCACTGTACAACCACATTTACATCCCTCCACAATTAAGTACACAGTAGCACTTAGTCCACGGCAAAACTTAATTCAATGGTTTCACTACACGCAAAAGACACATCTTCATTGGTATCAAGCAACTATAACAGTACTTCTAGTTGTTGCTGGAGAGCAAATCTTGAATTAATGATTGTGCAAATAAACCTAATCAGACTGCACAAACCACGGTGTATACAGAAAGCGTAAATTTAAGATTGAGGAATCTAAGCCTTCTAAGCATGTCGTCACAAAAATGGCTGCCAGCAGCAAGGGCTGAAATCACGGTCTTCGTGGCTGAAATATTGAGGTGGCCTTGATAGTATTGAAGCGAGGAACCGAAAATTTAATTGAATGTCGAGGAATGTGTCATCTTATAGATTATGCTGTGAAAAATGTATCTTTGAGGCCGCTGGCCTCAAAATTTTAGTTTTTAAGGCCCTAAAACGCTTTGTTTAGGAGTTATTCGACGAAAACTTTGGTGAGTGTTGCGGGTTGCATTTAACTTGAATATTTAGATGCGTTTTGTTTAACATATCCTTCATATTTTTAAAGCCAAAGTGCAATTCGTCAAGTCACCGTGAAATTCTCTTTCTTTAGACACCTCATTTATAAAGATTGGTTGCGTGTGAGAGCGGCAACGGAAAGGTACACTACTGAAAAAATACAGGAGACGATAGCAAATGCCGAAGTAAGTATTATTGTTATTATTAGTCATAGTAAGGAGCACTCTCGACCCTGACATAAACAAATATGTACGTAAATATTACATTCCGAGAGTCTGTATAGACGGCTTATAAAACCCGTTCAAATAATTGTTTTTTTTATTGACCGCTTTTCTCCTACAAATAGTTATTCTTTCAATATAATAAATGGTGGAGAAAGAGTAAAAGAGAGGGAGAAAAAGAATACTAGGTACATAATATGGACTGGCCGTGTCTGCACCTTTCAGAAAGACCCTCTCTTGGCCAGAGGTTCACGAGGTCACCAGATATATTCATGGAACCTTTAGAATCTAAGGTTTCATCAATTGCAAAGTACCTATGCATCTTTCTTAAAATAACTGTTTTGGAAATCTACATTTTTGAATGTAGTTCCAACTACGAACAAAAACTGAGCCATTTTGATGGGATCATAAATCACTTAAACAGATAACACAGACAATAATGCTGATTACATTGCTGCATGATTTCTACATGGTTTGGAATGGACATAATTTCTCTAGAAATGTATAGTTATACTGTCTGTGCCTGGACGTGAGTCTGTGCCTGGACGTCAGTCTGTGCCTGGACGTTGTAGCGAGCGGACGTGCCTTGGGGATCGCTCTCGCGCAGGTAAAGGGATAATGGGCTGCGACGTGGAAATGTACCGGGCCCGCATCGGCGGCTGGGCCGCCCGCGTGGCGTGCGTGCTGAGAAAGGGTAGCGTCCCTGCTCCCTCTCTGGACGCCTTGCACTGCTAGTTATAGCAGTGATGTTAGTAATTGGTGGCGTGGAGATAAATCCTGGCCCGGTATCTACGCGACGTGGCGCACCAGTGGATGTTTCATGGAGGTGCGTCGAGTGTTGCAACGGCGGTCTGCGAGGTGAACTGTCGCGCCTTCGACAGGAGTTCTTGCAGGTTACTGCTAAGCTTGCAGCGACTCAACAGGAGCTGCAAGTTTTGAAGGCAGCAGCAAGAGTAACGGAGGTGGAGGCGATAGCAGCTACTGCGACGGAGGAGGCAGTGACGTTGGTGGCTCAGCCGGCCACAGCGGTTCTGCCAGTAGAGGTGACGTCGCCAACTCCGGCGGCGAGTTCCCCAAACGTGGTGTCCACGGCGGTGACGGCATCAACCACATTTGCATCGGTTGTCAAGGATTCAGCGGCAACGAAAAATTCTAAAAAATGTGTTGTGTTCGGTGACTCTATTGTGCGTCACGTAGGTCACGCAAACCTGCAAGTTAAATGCTTTCCCGGAATCCGCGTGGAACAGCTGAAATCGCAAATTGAAGCTAGTGACGTGGAAGCCCCGGAAACTGTTATCATTCACGGAGGCTCCAATAATTTACGGAGATGTCGCTCATTTGATCACCTCATGGGCGACATCTACGAACTTGGGGTAGCAGCCAAAACGCGCTTTCCATCCTCGCGTATAGTGCTTAGTGGCGTCATTCGCCGCCGGGATGTTTGGTCCCGTAAGGTGGCGAGGATAAATCGGGACATGGACTTTGTGGCAAAAGCTCTCGGATTCATGTTTGTGGATCCAAACGGGTGGATCTCAGAGAGCTCACTAGGTCGAGACGGCGTCCACCTCAACCGGAGGGGCGTTGCGGAGCTCAGTGGCCTCTATACTAGAGTAGCTGAATTCTGCACACGCCCTCCCGTCGCCCGTTGACGCTGTGAGCGACCGCCGGTCTCGCGTTCCGCGGCCAAATTAAATCTACCGGCAGCGGCGATAGGAGCGGGGGCTGTTGGTTTCACTCCGGTAACGGTGGCTTCAGCGGAGACGTGTGTGACGGTGGAGAAGGCGGGGACGGAGGAGACGACGGAGACGACGGAGGCGGCGGACACGGCGGCGGTGACTGAGCTGGCGAAGGCGACGGCGGCGGCTGTGACGGCGACGGCGGCGACTGCGGTGTCGTCGGCGGCGGCGGCGGCGGCGGCGACGGCGGCGGCGGCGGCGACGACGGCGGAGACGGCGGCCGCGACGGCGACGGCGACGGCGACGGCGACGGCGATGGCGGCGGCGACGGCGGCGGCGACGGCGACGGCGACGGCGACGGCGGCGGCGGCGGCGGTGACGACGATGACGACGGCGACGGAGACGACGAGGGCGGAGACGACGGCGGCGGAGGCGACGACAGAGGCAGCGACTTCGAGGGACGCGCCCTTTCAAGAACACTTTCAGGTGAGGAAGGGGTTCCTTAGGTTGTTGCAGGTGAACTGTCGTAGTATAATCAATAAAGAAATAGAGTTTTGGAATCTAGTTGATGCCTGCGATCCCGACATAGTGATAGGGACTGAGTCGTGGCTAACTGAGGAAATCGGGGTCCTCTGAAATTTTTCATTCCCATTACAAGATCCTTAGGAGGGATAGAATTAGCAGAGGGGGCGGAGTCTTTATTTGCATCAAAGAGGACATTAATATTAGATTAGAGTGGGTCAGTAGAGAGTTTGAAATGATGGGAATAGAAATTATTACGTCAGGAACTGTTTTAGAAATTATTGCATGCTATAGGCCTCCGAGCGATGGATATGACATTTTAGATAACATCATTCAGAGAACGGGAAACGAAAATGGCCATGCTATTGTTATTGGAGGCGACTTAAATATTCCGAGCGTAAACTGGGAGAGAACCGTTAGCGAAGGGAAAGTCCAAAATTTAGTAAACGGGCTGGTCTGGGAAGAGGGTTTATCCAGGTAGTTCGGACCGGGACGCGACAGGATGCGATTTTGGATGTCTACCTAATTAGGCCGAAAGAACTTTTCATATCTTGTGAAGTTCTTGAGGGTATTAGTGACCACAAAGCGGTTCTTCTTGACTTAGACGGAAATATTTCAAGGAAAGGCATTACAATAGGAACGAAAGTACGGCAATACAAGAAAGCAAATGTAAGCGGGCTTCAAGGCTTCTTTAGGGAACAATATGACCGCTTTCTAAGAACAGAGGGCGATATGGAAGAAATATGGGGCGTGTTTAAAGATATTATATACGAAGCTTTGCAAAAGTTTGTTCCGTGCAAAATTCTAAAAAATAATCCGGATCCAGAATACTACAATGCAAAAATTAGGAGAATGAAGAGGATAACGAGAAAGGCATTTAAGAACAGAAAGCGTAGTAGCGAGCATATGAATATTTTTCGAAATCATTCAAAAGAATTGGAGCGCGAAAAGAAAATTGCTCAGGAGGCATATTTAAAGAATATTCTAGGTGGGAAGGGAAATAACTGGACAGGCTTTTATAAATATGTTCGTAGAAGGAAAGGAAATAAAGAGGATATCCCAGTTATTCGCGAAAATGGAAACACGCTAATTACTGACAATCGGGCAAAAGCGGATGCATTTAATAAGTATTTTAGTTCGATTTTCAAAAATAGTACGGACCATCCATTTATTCAAGGGCCTTCGGTTGCGAATCAGTTTAATATTGAAGTAAACGTTCTATGGAATAAAGTAAAGTCAATGAAAAATGGTAAGTCAAGGGGTCCAGACGACATTTCTACGGATTTAATTAAACTGGCAGGAAAGGCAATATTACCGTACCTAATTAGAATTTTTCACGTGTCTTTGAATAATTCAAAAGTACCGGAAGATTGGAAATTAGCCTTTGTCGTACCAATTTTTAAAAGTGGTGACAAAACTAAATTATGCAATAATAGGCCGGTAAGTCTTACGTCAGTGGTGTGCAAGCTTATGGAGCATCTAGTTGGGAGTTACATTAAGAAAGAATGGGAAATTAAAAAATGGCTCTACGATGGGCAACACGGGTTCAGGAGTGGTTATTCATGCGAAAGTCAGGTAGTCACGCTATTTCAGGATCTAGCAGATGAAATTGACGCGGGCGGGAGAGTAGATGCAGTAGTTATAGATTTTGCTAAAGCATTTGATGTCGTTCCACACGATCGGCTTGTACAGAAATTAATGAATTCAGGCATAGATCCCAGGGTGGTGGCGTGGATTAGCGAGTTTCTGCGAGATAGAAAACAGAAAGTCCGAATTGGACAAGAGTTATCTTCCGGGGCAAGCGTTACGTCAGGAATACCGCAGGGGAGTGTCATTGGACCTCTTCTATTTCTAGCTTTCGTCAATGATCTGCCGGCGCAATTAACCTCAAATGTTCGGCTATTTGCAGACGATTGCATAATATATCGTAGTATTAACTCGAAAAGAGATGAAGAAATACTGCAAAAGGATCTTGATGCGTTACATTACTGGGCGGAAAATAACGGAATGTCCATAAATAGCTCTAAAAGTAAATCCATCACTTTTGGCAGGGGTCATAATTACAGTGAAACACATTACCGTTTAAATAATGACATTATTCCGAGAGTTTCCTCGTGCAAGTACCTAGGAATTCATTTCGATAGTAAATTAAGTTGGAAAAAACACGTAGATTTTGTTGTAGGGAAAGCCTGGCGATCTCTTCACTTTGTAATGCGCATCCTAAAAAAGAGTACGGCAAACGCGAGGGAAATTGCTTATTTATCTCTTGTTCGTCCAATAATGGAATATGGAACAATTTGTTGGGATCCGCACAAGATTATGCAGTGTAAACACTTGGAAAGGATTCAGCATAGGGCAGCTAAATTTACTTTCAGGGACAAGAAAACGGCAGGGTGGGATTCACTCAAAAACAGGCGATCAGTAGCAAGACTCTGCGCCTTGTATAAAGCTTATAATGGTCATCCAGCTTGGAAAGAAATTAATCGGCGGCTATGTATTCCTACATACATCAGTAGAGTGGATCACAGGCACAAAATAAATTTAAGACAGCAGAGAACGGATGTCGGGAAATTTTCTTTTACAAATCGAACGATTACGGAATGGAATTGATTGCCTGCAAAAACCTTTGAACCCTTTCCTCAAAGTGTTCAACAGTTTAGGAAATTAATTTAGGGTATTATTAAGTAAATGAGGGAGAATAGTGGGTTATATAGCGATGCATAAGTGTTCTATTGTGAAGTGAGGTGTAGTGCAGTGTATAGCAGAGAAATAAAGAAGGAAATGTTTTCAGGTCTTAGTGAAGTGAAGTGCAGTGAAGTGCAGTGTAATACTAATGCAGTGTGTGTGTGTGTGTGTGTTTTCTCTCTTAATGTAATTTAATGTTTTATGAATCAGTCAGTTTTTAATATTATTATCATTATTTTACCATTATTATTACTACAATTAGTATATAATTTGCATCTTCTTCTTCTTCTTATTATTATTATTGTTGTTGTTATTATTATTATTATTACTATTAGTGGTTTTGGAGTTCTATATTACAGAAAGGCTGTGTATATTTATGTTTTTGTAATTAGCTGCCACCGGGTTATGCCCAATTGCAGTTTAAATAAATCTAATCTAATCTAATCTATACTGCTTCAGTGAAAATGCTGCTGAACAAAACCACACAAAATAATTTCCCCAAAAGTAGCATGCACTTTGTTAAACAACTCTTGTACACCACTGCAATAAATAAAATATTTGAACAAAAACAAACTTCATAAATACTGCAATAACATTGTGTAGCAATACACACTACTACAGTTCTTTACATACCAAGAATAAAAAAAAATTGCAGTTTCATAACTCAACATGCAAGTAGCAAATATTCATTAGCAAATGGCTTCTTTCTTGGAGCCTTACTGTTACATTACCTGTGCTGTAAGCAGTTAAATTCTGAGAATATGAATTCAGCCAAAAACAAATGGCTGAATTCATATTCTCAAACTGCACGTTGTTGCAGTATGAAAATAGTTGGAATAACACAATTAGGTTCATTGTTTTTGGATTTTTTCGAAGTTCTTAACTATCTACGAAAACTATAGATGTTTCTCACAGGGCGACAGAAGCTGCATAAATTCTTTCAACTTCTGGGCAATTTGAAATTAATAATAACAACTTATTTGTTGAGAATGAATAGTTCATCCAGAAAAGGGATATTTACGTAACATGTTTTAGAAATATGTATGATACTAATTATAATAATAATTATATTAATATTACTGAGTTCTGGGTATCTAATAAAACTATAGATTCCTCTCCAATGCCCAGAGACCCAATGACCATAGTATACCTTCAATTTCTGCACGCATTGGAAATTAGAAATGCAATGTTTACTTTCACCAATAGTTCTGTGAAGGCTCCAGACTCTCCAGGTGATACCACGTCAAGGGCACAAATGCCGACATTTCGACTGTCATATCATAATCTTTTACAGGGCTGGAGTAACTCCAGCCCTGAAGAAGAACATGATATGATAGTCAAAGCATCAGCATTCCTGCCCTCGACGCAGCGTCACCTGGACAACCAAGAGCCTTCAGAAGACTACGGCTGCAGAAACCTACAATTGGAATAGTTCTGTGTATAATATGGCATTACACACACTTTTTCAAGATGATTTCAAAAAATAAATGTCAATGGCACTGTGAAACTGTTCTTCTGAACAATTGCGGCCTAAACGCCTGTCCTACAATGGAGCTAAAAAAATAAAATCGTAAAAGAAACACACTAAAATTTGATGTTAACAGAAAATTACTTGCAAAGAACACAGAAAAAAAGTATTATTTTAGAAAAAAAAATGGGTGTGCTTTTGCACCACTGGCTGTCAGTGGGTTAAGATATTAATCCTGCTCTGAGTATAAGCAGTTGTTGCTTTGTAGGTCACTTCTCTTCTGCCAGGCTTGCCCTTTGATTGTTGGCTGGCACCATGAAGCTGCCACCTTCCTTTCTTTTTGGCCTCATTAACTTGGGATAGTTGGGGAAGCCCAGAAAGTGTTTGGCGTTCACAAAGTTATTACAAAAGGGGGGGGGGGGGAGGAGTTTTAAAACAACAAACAAATTTAGCAACTGTATTTTTTATTTTGTGAACGGTCCCTTTTCAGTGATAACAGCAAATTGGTCAGTTAACACATCCTTTTGCATTCCTCACAGAAAAATTGTAACCATCCTTGCTTGACATCCCTACAGCTGCTGTTGTAGAGTGAAGTCACTGACATCTAAAAGTTAAAGACAAATCAATTGTCTGACATCAATACTCATCAATAAGCAAAATTCTTTTGTAGCAATAAAAACAATGAATTTGTTTTACTCTTTTTTTCACCATTTCCAGTACTGTAACGCCCATAATAGTGACATTGAAAGTTCCTTTTCTGGGATACTACACACATATGGTCTATGTATGTACACAAGACATAACAAAACTTTGGATCAAATTCCTCCTGCCATAGGAAGAAAATAGGTCTTAATAACATGCTTCCAGAAATGTGTACTTAATATTTTATCAGACTTCATTCATAGTGCACTTCGACACATCTTTTTAGCTGAAGTTAAAAGAAACACATTTGTTACCTTTTTTTTAATGTGAAGGAATTTTGTAGGTAAAGTGATGTTGGTTGAACCAATATGTCATTTACCACTTACAAATTTCCAATAAACATTACAAATGCCAACCCAGATGTTGACAGACCTCTGTTGGTGAAAGTTCTATTGGATTTATTGCAGATCGCATTCTTCAAGAAAATAAATTTCAAGAACGCTCTTGGTAATGAATCACTTAGCTCTTACTACAGCTTTCTAATTTCTGTGAGACACAGGCATGCATACAACAGAAATCTATACAAAAAATGAGAGCAAAGATGTGCATTTCTGATTCTTCAAAAATGTTTGTAATTTTCTACTAAGCAAACACAAAATGTAAACTCAGAAATAATAAATGTTCTTCCTACCCACGATAATGTGTCCACTTCGAGTGCCAAGACATGTGTTAGTGTTGATCTATTCATTTTCAACCATAATCATTTTAATCAAAGCACTAGATCTACAATACACAAATATACCTACATGTTTGACATATCACATCGTATTTTAAGTATTTTGTACTCAATATATCCTCATCACAACAAACTCCAAAATCCATTGCCCCAGAATTGTATATCTTAAGATGGTATTAACTTCAAATTCTTGAAAATATGATAAAGTCTGGAATCAAATCTCACAAAATTTACTCACTTATCACTTTCAAGATTTCAAGATATTCACCCTTAAAGAAACTTTAGGCTGGAAGAGGAGTTAGGAATTTGAGTGAACTGCAAATCCAATACAAAAGAATAGAATTTAATAAAAGCTCAGATTATTGGAATAAAGATCAACAAAACTAATCTCTAGCATATTGGATGTCCATCTACAAATGAGAGAAAGTCAAAATTATGTGTCAAGAGAAATACAGATTCAGAAAGAGGGTGATATCTAGAATAAGTAATATCTAGACCATTTTGTTTCTGAAAAGCATCAAAACTAACGTGCAAGGCAAATGGATTCTAGAATCAAAATATTATGACATTTATACCATCATTGTTGGATCCACAAATCCATTACAACGTATGCTTCTTTTCTCTGACTCCTCATAGATCAATAGGTCACAATGCTAAATAAATTACTAGGTTTCAACAGTTTACAGGAGGTAATTTGTCTGGTTTTCTACCGGCACCACTACAATTCAGGAAAATTACTTCAACCTCTTGCAAGCACACAGGACATGCTTGGAATATGCTTCAGTGTATTCATAGATCAGATGTTTTTAAACACTAAAGCTCTAATGTTAGAGCTACGGGACTCCTCAAAATATAAATATTTTCTGGTCATTCACCACAAAGGATTCCCTATGTATGCATTGCAAATGGTACATACATATCACCTTTTGGATACATCTGATTTAAAACCCCATACAGGAGTAGAATACGTATATGAATCAACACAGACCCAAATTCTACAATCAATCCTTTTTTCCACAATAATCTGATACAATCTTAACCTCAGGTCGACGGGTTCGAAACTGATGTATACCACCAGGGGTAACTGAACATCCACATACATTCAAGTTCTTCAAACTTGACAGCATAACTAAATGGATAAGTGTTAGATCTGTAACACCTTTGCAATTAAGAATTGTCAAATCCGTCAGGTTAGGATTTCGGAAAACTGTTGTCTCTACAGGGTGACGTCCACTGTCCAACACAACGACATCTCTCGTCCCCAAAGCCATTATGCCTTGATCTGTAATTAGTGTGTCAGGGTCAAGCTGTTCGGCCAAATCAGCTTCAACAAAAGGTGTGTGTAGACCATACTCCTCTTCAGCAAGGAGCGTCATCTCATAGTTGAACTCGATAGTACTGTTCTCACTGTTGGTTGCCAATTGTATCATGGGAACTTCCTGCTTTGTGCGCCGCTGCCGCTCCACATCTTCCTCAGGCGTGCGCTTGGCGTAGCACAAACAGCACGCTGTGGTGGAAAGGGGACCTCGCATCTTGCGAGTTTGTGGATTTGGGGGCATTCGCGGCTCTTCTTTTGTTTCAGGGCGCAGTGGTCGGCTCTCAGGTACTTCTAGGTACAGGTGGGTGAGGTTCTCAATAGACTGGAAGCAGGAGATCTCATGATCACCAAGAGATGAGCCTCGGACATCTAGGACCTGCAAACAATGGTCACACCTTTTAAATTAGAATGTCCCTGCTTTGCACTAGCATTGAAAAAATAACAATTACAGTGTTTCATTTTTAAAAAAAACTCAATCCATAGAGAGTTTTGGATTTTATTGGGGAATATTATTTTTCAATTTAGTGCACGTAAGACAGATTTTCTTCATTCAAACAGTTGAATTGAAATGCATTCAATACTCCAGTATTTATATTGAGAGTTGAAGTTCTCCCCATCTTAAGATTTCAAATATATAATCATTACTAACTAAACAAATTTTTCATTTATGTTTTTATGTTGGGATAATGAAGTAACAAATGTGTAACATGTAGCGAAGTTGCAAAACAAGTTTGCATTTTACTTTGAGTTTATTTTGTACTTGTGTTGTCTTTGTAATGTTTTTGTTGTGATGAAATTGTAGTTTTTAATGAATATTTCAATACCTAATAATATTTGTTATTTTATTTGAAATAATTTAAAAAAATATTAAAACATTTAAAAGTATTTTTCAGTGTGTGAAAAAAACAAGGGTTTTTTGAGGCTGGAGGACATTTGGTCAACCTTGGATCATTCACAGTTGTCTAGCTTCTTCCTATTTTAGTAGGGTACTGCATCTTCTCCATTTCTATTACTAAGGAACTTTGAAATCTCAAATCTGTAGGGGGTAAACAACAAGTTCAAATAATAACTAGAATCTTAGGACTTATCAAAGTTTCAGTTACCAGGAGAAATAATAGGGAAATTAAAGATTTAGGAAGCTGAAATGAGCTGAAAGATTTGTCTAATTGCCTTATTGGTCTCAAAAATACATACATTCACAAAGTAGTGAATGATTTAATGTTCTTGCAATCACCATGTTGCACAAAGCTGACCTACCTAAAAGATCTCATCTGAGAAGGTTTTCTTCAAGGTGGCAGTTCAGTTCGTTACTTTTACATACCTTTTAAGAATTTGAGAGGCCATTTTAATTAACAATAGGGACTAAAACAAGACCACACACTGATCAAGTGAAGTTTTAATAGATCAAATTTGAACACAACTGAACTTTACATGCAAATTATTTAAAAAGCTAAATTTAACTTGAGCTGTGATTACATAATATTGCTTACTACAAATCAACAAAACTATCACAGTTTAAATGATATTCACATCTATTAGAATTAAATAACAGAAGTGAATATCATTTAAATCTTCTATTAGAATTAAATAATACAAAGCTAATACAAATTTCACCAAAAAAAAATACACCATAACTCTTTAGGGAAGGAAGCTTGAGAAAATTTTGAAACTAAATAAGAAACTCTCTGAAATATTTAAAGAGTAATGCTGACCCATTTATCTAGCACATCACTTTTCTGTCCATTAAAAAAAAATCAATTTTTTTCCCTCCTTTCTTTTCTTCCTTTCTTCTATTTATCAAAGGTACTGTTCTCATTATTTTAAAATAAGGATTAAAATGCAAATGATGAAAAATGCTACTGTTGCAGAGACATGTAATCTAATGCCACATATGGTATTTTCATTTATTTTTGTGTTGATAATTGTTGATACCAACATCTGCAGAATTACCCAATGGTACTGATACATTGAGAATAGTAATATATTTGATTTTCGTTTTCAACAAAAAATGAAGACTTCCAGAGAGTCTGCCAACATTTAAACCATGCATCTAGTTTGTGATCATTTGCCATTGCTTCAAGTGACTTGGCTATTATTTCCATAATTTCACATTTATTTGTTTTATTTTAGTTATTTGATATCTTGTAGTGTTTTTTTATTGTTGCTCAGTTTATTTCAATCTGTTTTAGTTATGCTAGTTTAAGTAGATTCATCAGTACAAATTTTGTAAGTGTTGTGCCATTGATTTTCTATTTCATATTCTTATGTAATTTACAAATCTTATATTGTTTATATATATATTTTAATTAAACTAATTTCAAGGAATATTTAATACTATCTAACTGCAATTGTTGGTCATTTTCAATTATTTTGATAATTTTGCCCTACCTTTGCTTTACCTATTTCAAAATATAATACTGTATTTCTTTTAGATTGAAATTCCTTATTCTTATATTACCTTAGATACTATTTAGTCTGTTGATCAGTTATTTAGATTTAAGTATTTTAGTTTAGGGTTCAATTGATTCATTTTTACTCTCCTGTATATGTACGTATACAGGGAGTAATATACGTAGTATAGGGAAAGTGATGTAATGCTGTGGAAAATAGATTATGAGATTTCAATGGAAATACACGTTTTGGGGTCCCCTGATACCGAGAAAGTGGGTCTTTTCAAAACATCCGTCTGTCTGTCAGTCTGTGAACAACACTAGCGCGTAAACCATACGTGCGATTTCTTCCAAAATGGATATTCCCCGGTCAATCTGCGTCCACTCTATCTACAGTTATCCACTGTTTATAATAACAACATCTATCATTTTGGTTTCAAATATCTCACTGGTTTATCAAAACTGGACAAGTTTTTCAATTTCTAAAATGACAATCTATTTGTAATTTTTCAGCAGCTTTTCTAGGTTACAAGTTAATTTTTCAAAATTTCCATCAAACACCTATTTTACATTTTTGTAGTAAACACATACACAAACTGAATGTGTTCCACTCGCTCCTGGAAGCATGCAATGTGTCTCAGCTTCACAAATTTTGAAAAATTAATTTTAATGCCCAGATATTTACCCTTAAATGATCAAAATGTCCCTTTTAAATTAGATAATAACATCCTTTTCTGATTGTGATCTCCGTAACCATCTTCTTTCATTGATACAAAATTTTTTTTTCTGCCACATGCCTTATGTCATCAGAAGTGAAATTATCGCACACATTTTTTATCATTGATGTGTCTAAAGATTTTCTGCTTTTAGCATGTGGTGTAGCTAGTATTCTCCTTTCTGTATCAACAATCTTTACATATAATTGATGAATCAGAAAGTTCCTACCATGTGGCAAGTCTTCAAAAGTAGTTAGAATTTGAATTTTAATGTTTTAGTCATTACTATTTTCAAAACAATCAACCAGTTTCTGTATTGCAATGTAGTTTGACCTTTTTGATGTTTCTTCAACCTCCTTGTCATCAACATGCCAAATCTTTTCTTGGAGTGTCTGCTTGATTTTGTTAAACTTCTGGCCAGGATATTTCATTTGAGATTTTTTTTTGATTTTGTTGAGAGTTTCTACTTCTTTATTGAGAGTTTTTCCTAATGAAATCAAACCTTCACTCAGTTGGTCTACGACTGGCACAGTGAAATCCGAACTGCTAGTTCGACTAAATAAATTGGTGCTAGAGTTGACCAATACTTCTTCTGCAATATTTTACAAGACAGGTCTAAGCATTACATCGACATTCCATACTGGATTCCACATCTGGTGTTAATGAAACTATCTTGTGACACTTCTCACAAATCCTGAGACCATAAGACGACTCTATATGTGTCATATTTAGTTTAATGGGCATATCGGATGTCACGTGCCTAAAGTTTTTCCTCAAATACTTATCACAGTGATTTTTGAAATTGAACGAATTAAAACGAAAGTCATGTCTTGGGTGCTCGATACTACTCACAATTGTTGAACACAAATGTCATAAAACCTCCAGTAAACATGCTTTACCCTTGTAGAGTCGGCACACTATAACAAATAAAAATGGACCTGCCAGACAGCATAGAATGTCTCATCCTGACATGGCAGTAATGGAACCAAACTCATGAAAACTGAAACAAACTCCGGCAAAAACCTTGACAAGAGCACACGTCTGGATTTGGAAGAATGGTTCCTTTGTTTATAACTAGGAGGCCTGTGTGAGTTATCTGCACAGTGTTCACAGATGACAGAATGAGGGCTTCCACTTTCAGAGTCAGTTAACAACAATAAAACAAAAAGGAATACCCTTCCTCCAAAGCTGAAAGTTTTAAAATTAATCTGTACTCATACCTATACATTTAAAAAGGTTTTGAGATTATGCAGACTGTCCATGTTCCATTCTGATCTCCGCTCTTCAAAGTACTAATATTGAAACATCTCCACGTTACACTATGAAATGTAAACAATAAATATTAATACATTGTTAAGACTACCAGTTTAGGTGTGCAATTAACACAGAAGTTTGCCAAGAGATCACTTTTAAGGTTATAATTTTATTTGCCCCCCAAAAAAGGACTTCCAGTCAGGAGCAGAGAACCTGACATTGAACAACAAGGACAACAAATGTCTGTGTGCATTATTAAATCAATAGGGTTCATAGTCTCAAAAGTTGACCTGGCACGGTTTGAATAGTTAGGCTGTTGTGACCAGAAGTGTCAGACACCCAGAAGTAATGTCAAACACCACATTCCAAATTCAGACCTTGCTGTTATAAGCTTCAGACCCTAGCTCTAAAATGAAAGTGAAAACCTCATGAACTTCATTGTTTTATAATTTCAAACACATTTTGATGCCCAGGACAGCATTTATATCCTAGGATCATTTTTACTTTTTAACCACAGTACCTCCTTTCTGACCAAAAACCACTTAATGTCAAATTTTAAAAATTTGTTCACTTTAAAGTGTCCAAAATATGTGTAGTGTCAAGTTTTAAATGAATATTTTCTTACTAGTACTAATTTGTGATCAAAATCATATTTAGTTACTTGTAGATAAAATTTGTCAATGTTCAACCAACAGAGAAAAAATGTGATATAGAGATTGTTGCAATAAACTATTAAAACATTATGGATTTTATTAGAATAGAGTAAAATGGCCTATTAGAAACTAAAAGGCAACAATACATTGCTTTACGTTTTTACTTTTAGTCATGTTCTACAACTGTAAAGTTCACAGAAAATTAGATAAGTACTAATCCAGTGCTGTGGAACATGTGGAAGCTGAGTGAGAGCTGAGATATTTGTAATAAGAGTAATGCCAATTCACAAATTATTGTTTTTATAAAAAAATGAAATGTACATTAATAAAATAATTCTGTTAAAATTTGGAAGGCAATCACAAACTAGTGGTGCTAACACAGCACATACTTTTTCACCCACATTTTCAAGCAAAATTGCACGAAAAGTACATGAATTTATGCAAATCATGCAAAATTATGCAAATACCAATGTTTCAGAATGCCTATTTTTGCTGTAAGTAAAACTATTAGTTTATATTAATGCAAACAAACGGCAGCAGGCATTATAGCATTCTGTTATCAGTGCAGTTTTACAACAATGGGTTACAAGCAACAATGACAGCTAATTCGTATGGGATACACATTTTGCCAATTAGAATTGTTGATACTGCTAGCCAGAAAATGAAAATAGATAGAAAAAATAAAATAATTTAAATTGAATAATTTTGTTGTATATAAAAATATTATGTTTTTACATGCATTAACTTTTATTCCCACATCTTATTAAACAAAAGCGAAATCATCTATTCCTTTGCACATTTAACTCAATTAATGGACGTAATTTAAAATAGGTTTTAAATAAATAAGATTTACTTATAACCAAAGCTCAAAGAAGAAACAAACAAAGAAATGTGAAATTTACAAATTCTAACTTACATAGCACCCATCTGTTTAGCACCACTAATCATTTTACATTGAGGAAGCACAGGAAATCGGGAACAGTTGACTATACTAAAACTCATATTTTCGTAAAATTCAACATGACCATATTTGAAGGTCTGTTTGTCATTAATACATTTAATTAAGGAAAAAATTGTATCTTCATAATTGTAGTTGTGGAAAGACACTGAAGAAACTTTGAATTTTTTTCAAAAAAAAAAAAAAGTTTTTCAAAAACATGAGACCTGCACCATTCTCTTAAACATCCTTCAGACTACCAAAAAACAAAATTTCATCAAAATCAATGGCACAATTTTTTGGAAAATTCTGAAAATGTCAAAGGGGCTCCATGTAAAGTACCCCCAAAATTAAAATATCGATTTCAAATTCAAGGGGATGTGACATCTGCCAGATCAATCAGGGAATATCAATTTTGGAGAAAATCGGCTCAACGGTTGCTGGCGATGTTCACAGGCAGAGACAGACACAGACAGACCCTTAGCTGTCAATCAATTTGTCACTATCGAGGACCTATTAAACATCAAGTTTTTTCTGCCAGCAATTCTGCTGGGTTTTTTTCGGGCAGCTTTACAGAACTTTCTCTTCATAAAAAGTTTCTTCTTACGCACAAGAAAGTAAAATTGGGAAAAAAACATGTCAATGTAAAATTATAAAATGTGTAAAATTAGGATAACTTTATGATTTTTAACTTTTATAATAATCCATTACACATTTTAACTATTTACAGGTTAACCTTACACAGGTTAACCTTACACAAAATTTAAATTTCTTCAATAATTAGTACAATTATATTTTATATTTAAAAAAAACTAACTTCTTTAAGTAAATGCAACAATAGCTGAAAATTTAGCATTCTACATTACAAAAAGGGCTAACTGTACACAAATACAATGATTCAGTTGGCAATTATGTGACAAATAGTTTGTGAAATGACTTTTTATATATCCTTTACCAAATGAAATTCAGTAAAAACTCAATATTTTAAACCCCTGAGATTGCTCTGAGAATTAACATTCCAGTGAACGTGTAGGCATCTGCAACCAGAGTCAGTATCTACTTGGCAGTCCAGGAGACACCATGTCCTAGGCACAAATGCCAGCTTTTCAGCTATCATGCTGCATGACAGGCAATGTCTCTCAGACAGCCAAGTAGATGACACTCCAGTAATTTGAAGACTCCTATTCCTACCATCTTGGGGTCTAACGATACTAACCTCCAGAGATCTGAAGCCAAACCGTGATGAGAGGGACACATATGCATAACAAGTGCCCATATTTCGACAGGAGCGCAGACTCAACTTGCGAAGATTGGGGCACTTGCTGATGGCCATTAGGTTGTCAGGTGTTAACCACTGGCACTCATCCAAAATGAGCTCCTACATCAAAGAATCACATTTGGACAATTTACTAAAGGGCAGTCACAGAAATGCCATATGAACATGATGTATGACCATGATACTGTGAAAGGTAGGATCATATTCGTACCTTCACAACTTGCACTAAAAATAAAAAATTCTAACCAGTAAACCTAGAAATGCCATACAAGGCATGACCATCAAGAATCTCTGATACCACGAAGTGTACAATTAGATTCATACCTTCCCAACTTGCACTTTAAGTGCAAACTCTTGAACTAGCAGACAGTACATTTTCGGTACATGTTTATGACTACAAGTACATCCCAAAGAACATAGAGTTAACACAAAAATTAATTGTGAGAATAACCCTTTGCCTCTTTCCATTGAGTATATAGGATCATCATACCTGTAAATTTGGCATATGTTTGTTTATGCCATGGAAGTAAGATTTTTCACTTGGAACAAAATACACTTCACAACCCTGTAGTACCAATTTCTTTAGAGAAGGTGGAAAGTCTGTAATAAAGACCTATCAAAAACAAAAAAATCATAAGTAATGTTTGCCATACAGCAATATCTTAAACTTATCATGCTTACTCTCAAATCATTGAAAATTACCTATATTACATTAGACAGCAGATATTAAGATATGAAAAACATATGTTTTAGGGAGCCTAAAAAAAGGTACTTAAGAAATATCAAACATAAGCAGTGAAAACCCAAAATTGGAGGAAAAAATGCACATGCTCACTTCTCTGCACCATCTAGTATTAACAAAACATTCAAATTGAAAAAACGTACAGAAGCAAATTAATTAATTTATAGCCTTGTTGGGCAAATTACAGACAAATGCAAATTACTGTAATTTATTACGTTCAATTGATAAAAATTTAATATTAATTTTTACCAATTTTCTTTAACATCCATACTAGGTATAACAATAAATAACACTTTTAAATTAGAATAAAATAATTTTGTATGATGGAAAAGATCTTTCAATGTCAACAGTCACTAAAACATTTTTAACCTGGGGTTGGCCCCCTGTGTCATTTGCACTTTTATTCTCATAATTTCCTTAGTTTGAGCACTTTACTCAGGGGCATTTGAAAATGCCTACTCCATATCCAGCACAAAGCGACTGGCTTCTCCCAGTAAAGGGGAGTAACATTGTGGAGGTAGGGAGGCTACAGTGAAGGAACAGGTACTAGTAATTGAAAATACAGTGAAACCTCTACATAATGCTTTTTAAGGGACCATGAATTCTGAACACTGTATAGAGGAAAACACTATAAAGAGGAATACTGTAAATACAGGCTTTTGGACGGGACGAGAAAAAATTGACATAATATAGAGGAAAACATTACATGGAAAAACGTTATATAGAAGTTTCACTGTATATGTTAATAACATATTTTGTATTTCATTCTGCTTGTTCATGTGCAATAACAATACTGATTATGTTATATGCATAATGTTTGTTAATGACATTTTATATTGCATTCTGCTTCATGTGCAAAAACAATACTAATTATGTTCTCCAATGTATAATACCAATTACAAATAAAACATAGATAGAAAGATATACAATAAAACAAGAGGAAAGAATTAACTAAAAACAAAAAACTAAAATGAAAACCATGTGTATCTGGTACAAAAATCGGACTTTAGATAATTTTGTCATATGATACCAAGTATTTCTTATACTGACATTAACTTCCTTTTTGATGAAATGGAAATTATAAAAAAAAATCTCCAATTGAGACACAATCTTTCATGCAAAAGCAGTACAGAATACCAGACGAACCAATACCAACATCACTACAACCGTGAAAAGTCCAGAACAATGTACACAACGCTTTAAAAATGATGAGACTTGCACCTTGTCACATACTACACATCTTACAACAGAGACCTCACACTGCCTTCCACAGGATCGTACACGGGGAAAGAGGCAGCAGATATTCAAATTCAGTAATTTATGGAAGGGTATTTCTGTGAGCATGAATCCCTTCTTTTGCAGCTTTTACCAAGGGTTCTAGAGAGTAACATGAAACCCTCTGCCTACAGCATGATAAAATTTGCCTTTTTGACTTCTGGCTCTCACTTATTGAGAAAATATTCCTCTGAAACCAATATTTGGCTTCCTGTGGAGAAAATCTCATGTAAGAGTGCCAGAAAAAAATGCCCATAATTGATTTACCCTAAGCACACCCTTGAGACTAGGATTGACAATATGACATCCTATATTGCCTATAATATAAAGGGGTTCTACTATATATTTTTTGCTGTAACTATACATATTCTTTTTATAAAATGAAAGAAACAAAAAATAAGTTTTTGACTTAGTTTGAGTCAAAATTACACATTTTCACACTTTCAGGCAAAATAGTAAAATACATTTCATGACTTATCAGTGACATTCTAATTGAATACTATAAAATTCAAAACACACACTTTTATATTTTATTTATATTTGAAAACTCAGTAAATTGGAGGTCATTATTATATACGAGGTCATTATTATAGACGAAATTGTTCCATAGACCAATTCAATCAAATGAACAAATACATACATGCCGAGCATCATAATATTGTTCAATGGCAACAAATGTCTCCAAAGCAGGGCAGGCCTTGTTAAGTTGCCGGAACATTTTAATGGAGCACATTGCTGTTCCCATCGCACTGGTGTGTCTACAGAATTAACACAACCCTTTGTAACAATGGATTTCGTTGTGCAGTGGAAGTACCCACAAACTCTCGAAGTTGGCACATCATTATGGGCTGGGCAGTCAGATCCACATCTGCCCACAAAGTCCTGTCTCTGATAACTGCATCCAACGGCGACATGTGCTGCAAGATATGAAACCAACATTCCATTAGTTTGCTTGTTACATTAATTATGTTAAATGTACATAATTCTTAACCAAAAATATAAAAACATTCGTAATTGGTCTAATGATGCATGGGATTGGGGCAGGTGTCCTGAAGTATGCATTGCACCAAGGCTTTCGGACTGAATATAACTTCACCCTCTGTGCATGTTTTCTAGAGTTTACTTTATTCTGTATCGTGTTGCTACACATTTTTTTCATAAATTTAAAAAAGCATGTGTTTACTTGCTCTGGGGAAAATTTAGTCAACCCTTCACAAGTACATAACATTAAATTCTTATCTTGCGTTTATTTCTTGGCCTTGCCCCAGGGAAAGAACATATGTGCTATGTGTCTACAAACTACAGCAACAGTGCTGTGGGGGAACTGTGCAAGATTTCTAGAATTCAGGGGGAAATATAGTTATTCAAATTATCGTCGTCCCTGTACTCGTGTTAGGAAGTATTATTCCTTCATGAAGGAAATTATGAGGGATAAGAATCAAAATCTATAGTTCATTAACCCTTGAAAATAGATTTTTATTACATTGGAGTGAATATTTTGTAACATTTCCCGCCAAAAAAAAGGTTCATTTCTTTCTGTATTCAAAATTCAACTAGTATATGGCTTACTGTAGGGATCACCGAAACATGCACAGAATTCACTTCTCCCCGTAGCATGTCACACACAGTTTTTAATTATTTATGATGTAAAGTAAATAAAATGAATAAATAAACTATCCCCCTCTTCCTGTGAAAAGGAGCAAGCATCAAAATAGGCCCATGGGCTACCATGGACTCTATGGAAGGTTATTGCAGAGATTTCACAAGGGCCATTTTGTTTCTTTCCAACCGTGCCGTTACTTACATAAAATGAACATTGATTTATTGATTGATTGACTGTTACTTGTGCTGCTAGAAAAAATCTAACATTCTGAATTTATTTCAGTAGCATTTACATTTTTCAACAGAGATAATGCTCAAGCAATGCCTTCTCATAATTGAACTCTGCATCCACTCATCATTCTTATCAGTTCTGGGAAGGAAAGCAATGTGCGAAACTGTTGATTACTGTGGCGTGTTGTGTTAGATATTTTCTCACAAGCAAGCTATCACGTGAGCTATCATGTTCGACACTATTATCACATCCACCCTCCTCCAGTTTTCTGTATTGACTTTGCGTGAAGACCAGAAAAGCTTAGTGTCTCCTCTTGATCATGATTTTCAAACTGATACAGCTTAGCATTACACCAGCAGCTCAGCTTAACATAATACTGGCAAGACCTCACAAGCTCAAGTGCGCATCAATATCTAACCTCCCATTTTGGTTAAAGGAGAAAATTAAAATGATTACTGGGGTTGCGAGTTTGCCCACAAATGAAAAAGGGTAGCAACTAAGACAGAAAATAAGATATGCTTATGGTCTAAACAGAAAAAACATGTTCATACAACATTGTTGCAATATTTGCTCCAAACCCCTCTAGAAAAAACACACAAGAAAGACAATTTGCAATTAATGCAGTTCTGAGGAAGCTTATTTTAGTTCATAATTACCCCTGTAATTTCAATTTGATGAAATTATTTTGTTTTATTGCATTTGACTCAAATTGTATTCTAGGATTTGCATTTCTTCAATAATTTGCATTATATAATGCTTCACTTCATGACTGTGATTTTGATTCAAGTGCTTGTTATAAACAAAAATTATGAGCCTGCATGTCATTTTTATGCATTATTACATCTGTAAAAGTTATAGAACTCAATAACAAAATATATCAAATATTAATGCATGAATTTGATTCACAATAAAAGAATAAATACAATATTAACAGATGTTAGATAAAACATAACATGAGAGTAATCGCGTAACAAAAAAATATGGCGGAAGTAATGGTGGGTTAAACATTACAGAGCTCTCTGACTTACAGCCAATGTCACATTTTAAACTAGCCCAGTAAATACACAAAATTTTAAATATTTTGCATACACACATTTAAAATAAATTTCCAATGAATAATGAATAATATTTAAGATTCAAGTCAACTGCTAGTATTTGTCATTTGGGAGAGAAGAAAAAAAAATTAGCGTGGAATTGTTTACAGTTCTACTTTGGAAAACCCTAGCACCAGGAAAGACTTTTTTCTTTTCCTCTGAAGAAACAACAATTTGGACTCTTGTCTTAGAAAATCTTAAATGGGTTGATCCCAACTGTAAGGTACCCCTCCCTGTCACGGCCTCCTTAATACATTTGTAAGTATCATACCGATAAGCGATTATTCCATGGCTCATAAAGTTTTGAGACACCCTCATATGCTTTGTCGCCACCGCATTATAATGCCAAATTATTTCAATGGGTAAGTTTTCTCGCTTCGCTTGCCTGGATGCAAGTTACGGCAAGGCTTGAGCCTTCCGCCCCTCGCGTTCACTATAAATAACCTTGAGTCTATCCATTGCGTAATTACCAATTCACTTTATAAGAAATCACTTCAGTAAGTACATTATAAGAAAGCGTCTAGTATTCAAACTGCGCAGTGATTGATACTTACGAACAGTGAATGATACTTATGAACTAACGAGGCCATGATAGAGAGGGTACTGTACAGTCAGATCAACCCTTAAATGTGTTGTTACTGCTGGTAGATGCAATATGTTTGGCCATGTAGATGGTCTAGGTAGAAAATATCTATAAAATCTATTCAGGAAGTTGGAATGCAGAAGCCAATAGTTTTTCACTGTATATTTCATACGTTCTATTACATTTTTCTTGCTAATGGAAAATGCAAAATCTGGAAGTTCCTACACTGATTTTTAGTTAATAATACTTGCAAGGCACTTGCCTTCTTCTTATGTTTGAAATCAAAAAAAGCTTAGAGACCCCTGCTACATTATATCTTGAGAAATGTGAATTACTTACCAGCCAAGGCTAATTACATCCCTGGGATCCAGAAGGCGCATAATGAGAAGTAACATTTCATCTGAGAGCTTGAGGATCGGGGCCACCTTGCTTCCTGGGTCGCTTCACAATATCCATTCTTCAGGCGCTAATGTCCTCAGTGCCATCGCTACGCCTCAGCGCTGTCGCATCTGGCACGTTTCAAGAGCGTGGAGGACTCATCTGCACTACGCTTCAGCGACATGACTGTAAATGGCTTCCTGCAATCAAGGGACACAACAATAAATAGCAAATATAATAAAAGGAAAAATAATATTAACAATCAAGTTTCAAGTCAAATCAATACAGTTGTAACCTTCATTATCCAGGGTAATGACAGGGAAGGAGGTCCATGGAAATCAACAACTTTTTTACTGTTTAATGTTTCAATAGAAAGATTAATTAGAAGAAACATATAGTACACCTGCTCCATATGAAATGGGTCACACAAAAATTCAAAAATCAGGCAAATTCTGTTGATACAAAAGATCTTCATGTGAGCATTTTAGGGCTCACATGGCTATCTCTCGCATCACAATCTCCATACCCCTCAATCATTCCAGACATTCTCTTCTACACTTCTTTCAAGATCTTCAAAAACTTAATTCTGTCAAACCTCTGTGAGCCTACCTCTGTTTCTTCTGTAAATGAGAATCATCTCATAAACCTCTGTTAATGAACCCTTTTTGTATGACCAAACCCTTACACCTATGATTCCATTTCAATTATATTTGATTTTTCACCTGCATTCATTTATTTCTTATGTGTTCCAGTTTAGATATTTCTCTTCTTAAAAAATCCATTTGTAGACTCACTAATTTATCTTTCTCTTCCCCAATTCACATTTCTGAGCCCAATAGCACTACACATTGAAAGATTGTTTCAAAAAGGCTCATCTTAATAAACCTCGATGTTACTTTTCCTCAGAGCAATGAGTACCTTTCTAATACCTTGACATTCACGGGTGATCTTTGAAACAATATATTTTCTAGAATTTCCTTCATTCCTCTGAGTTATTTAAATTCACGACATGCTTCTATCTGATCTCCATTTATTGGAATATTATTACTTTTCTTTCTTTGCTTCTACCTTATATTTTGTTTTGGGAAAATTTGTCTTTAATCCTACTTTTTTTGCAAGTTTCCTCAAGTTTTTGCATCATGTACTCCCTTATCATTGGACAAAATCACCTGGTCATTAGCAAATAATAATGCATGAAGGTCAATCTTCAACAATATATACCCACATACTAATTTAATTTATTTTTATCATAATCCATATTTGTTTTGCCATTCATTTAAAATTTCAAGCACATAAATCTTGAAGTAGGTAGATGATAAAAAAAACACCATAGACCCGTTGCTTGGGCAAATCATTACCCATATTTATTCTTGTTTCTGGATTCATTTATCACTTTTACTCCACTTATATAATCAGAGCTGACACCAACATTTTCCAGAATTTGAGGAAGTCTAATAAGCCTTTATCGTGTGTTTTTTCTAAGTTGATAAATACAAGGTAAGTCCTTTTTCATGTTAATCTCTTTTCTAGCACCTGCTTTATTGTTACTAATAAAATTTCTTCCAGCTGCAAAACCACTTTGTTCCTTTTCTGTATTAAACTCCCTTTCAATTCTGTTATAAAATACATCCTTAGTCCTCTTAGATGAAGTTACTCTCATTCCTCTATGATTTTTACACTAATTTTGTCCTCTTTTTTTTGGGGGGGGGGGCGAATTGATGTTGGATAAGCTTGCGTCCATTTCCTAGACATCTTTTCTCCTCTCAGTTTTTAAAAATTCTTGACAGTATATTGAAAACACTGATGCATTTTTAACATGGTTCTATTGGAATACCTCAAGAGCCAGATTTAGCCATTTTTCATCTTTGATGGATTCTCTTATATTTAAATGACTTTCTTCTATGTCATGGGCAGGTGAAGTATCCAGTTTTATGTTGATTTCTTCCAGTGCATATTTCAATTTTTAATTTTTCTTTGCTATATATTTCTGGTTTCAGGAGTTTTTGGTCCCATTCTCTTTACATGTTTTACTCTAACTCTTCTCCATTCAACTTTAACTTCTAACTTCTAGTCTTGTTTCTCATTCCTTTAGAGGATTTGTTTTGATACATCTTCCTGAAGATGTCTCTCAACTGTTTAATATTAATTATTTCAATAGACTGATTTTAAATGTTCTCTTTTGTTATTATTTGTTTAAACCACTGACGTCATTTTGTAATATTAACAAGTATTGAGAAACAGAGTTACAAAAATTCCAGTCAATCACTGACATTTTGCACAGGCATCAGGCCAATGCAGGGTTAAAGTTATAATTTTTTTCATTGTGTTTCAGAATTGTGACAATAATATAACACAACAAGGTATAACGTTCAGGTACATGAATATTCTTTTATTTTAAAATTCCCTCAATATTTCAATCTAAAAAAAATCATTTTACATCACAGATTTTCTATGCAGGTATCCCAAATGACTGTACAGCCATTTGCCACAAACACAAAAGTTACGCACACAACAAGAGGTCTATGAATACAGTGAATCTTCTACAACAAATCACAACATATCACACTGAAAAGCCCAATGATCTCACAAGCTTTAAATACCATAAAATTTTGAGCTTCAAAAGGATTTCCACATTTTCTTCACAAAACCTGCTCACTACTAACGCACAATATTTCTTTTCAGTTTTCTTTCGACAAGAGAACAATTTCACCAATTAAACACATAAGAAACAAATATATTGAGAAATGAAATCACTTCACATAAACTGTAACTTGCTGAAAATAACTACACACCTTTTGATTTAATATTATTTAGTATGTTTCTTGTTCTTGTATTATCTTTGTTATTCTAGCAATTACTTAATTTGAGAGTTGTTGTTCCTTTACTGTGTCTGCAAGTTCCTTGGATAATTTTTCCAGTGCTTGTCACACATTCCTTACAGGATAAACTTAACCAACTTTAGCGATACTATGTTTAATTACAAGCATGAATACTTGACTTCACAGAAAACAGTGGATCAAAAAATATGAAAGGATGAAAGAGTTCTGCGCTGTCAAACTTGCGCATAGTAGGTACGCTGATATTACAAATTCTCCGAACAATCGAACATTATATTTCCTCCTCGCAAGTGCTGAAGTCACTACATTTAAAAAAAGTAACTATTGTACTGTACAATTCTCTCGCAAAACGTCATTAATGTGGGTCACTTAACAGTAACCCACAAAGTCTACAGACTTGGTGCAGTAGCCATTGCCCAGCAGGGGCTGGTTCACTCAATGTTAAAAAGAGCGGGGGACAAAGTTTTTAGTTCCTCGGTCACAACGATAGCGAAGATAGCGCTGCTGTTGCGTTTTCGCGCGCATTTTGAATAAAGTTGCGCGAATGCAGATTATGGTGAGTGTAGGGAATATCCATGGGTATTATCTGCTTTTCTTACGTTTTACTACAAATAATTGTAATTATTTAACCTTTGGTTGCAGTATCAAAAATTCCCGAAAAATTAAACTTAGGCCAGAACGATGGTTGAAAAACAAATCGCGAAGATTTAATTGTTAAAATATGTTTTTAATATTTAAAAAATTAATAAAATTTTATGTATGAATGAAATTAATCAAATAAGCACACCTGGATACGATTGGTGAGACAGAACCTCACTTCTAAGGAGGGAGTATTTTCTATAGTATAAAATTTACAATCTCCGCAATGAATTGGGATCTGTAGACAATTAAATAATTTCTTGTTTACATATAACAATTTTTAATGAATATTTGACACGAATACATAGATGAAAAACTTGGAAAAAATGATAGAAAATTCCCATTTCATTTAGTTTCAGTTGTAACCAAACATCAACACCCCAGCTACTATTATGTATGCGTTAGAGTGGTTACAGATGGTGGCTTTAATATTGTTGGTAAATGTCATTTAACTTTTATTACACAATTATTTAAAATAATTGATGTAAAAATAACTTTCATTACATATCCTACTTTTACAATTAATTGCTCATTATGAAAGAGTTAGCACAAAAAAAAAGTTTCTCTACATTATATTATGTTCTTTTTCCACAACAGTGCAATTAGGGATCGTGAAATGTGAAAGTTGTTAATTCCATGTTAGAAAAAAACTAGAAACAGAATAAAAGCTAACAATGCTCAAAGTAAATATTTTGTTTGTATATTCAAATGTTTATATAGTCACATTTCTGATTTTTTCTATGCGTTTTGTGGATTTTTTAAATAATTTGTGTTCAATGAAAAAAAAAATAACATGATGATTTTTAAATTGAAATTTATTCATCTCTTCTTCAGAATTTTTGTAATATCATTATTACAACAAACACAATAACTGATTCATTAACAGATTTTACAATTATTTACTGTGTGGAATTTATATTGATATCTACATTAATATTTTCACATTATTTTTAGTATTATATTTTATATAAATGTTTTATATTTATATAATCTTCAGAAAATAATTATTTTTAGGATTAACTTACCTCATTGACAAAACAGAAATAATTCACCTGTTTAATGTGCTGAAAGGAATTCACAATAATCTTGTAACTAAAACTTTGGAAATAGACATAGGAAATTTGAAGGAAACTAAATTAGCTTCATGGCACATCATAGGAAAAGTCTATTACCTTGTTCCATATGTAAACAAAATTAATAAGGTCGTGAGGAAATTGTCTCAACATATGTAACCAACAAAATGAAAAAAAATGAGTTAAATATACCACACAGGTTTTTACGGAATCAGTGTTGGCATACATGGAATTTATATCTCGAATAGATGGTAAATATAAATTTAAATATTTATTTGCTTTCACAATTTCAATTTAATTTCATACGCAGGATTCTTATTCATTTTCAATTTCACATTTATTAATTATTCTCGAATTCTACTCTTAAATTTATTGGATCACATCCCACAAACACTTGAATGAAGTTTAATGTTGTATGGAGCTACAAGCAAAAGTTAAGATGCAATTTCATCAAGTCAAGAACAGAGGTCCAATATTTTTTAAGCGCTTGTGTTTGCATGGTACATATATATATATATATATATATATAGTATATATATATAGTATATATATTATATATAATATATAAAAATTGTGTAAAATATTTTAGGATGTGTACTATTACCACTTTTTTTTGTAGTTGAATTTGAAACTCCATCTGGCACTTTAAAATTCCTAATAAAGATGATCAGATGATCTTGCAACAGCAGAGGTTTTAAATTTTTTAAACAATATATTCAATTCATGCAATGGGAAAGCGGAAGGTCTCAATTCATCATCTGTTGGATCAAATAGTAGCCCTCACAAACCTTTTAACATGAAAGCAAAGATATTAACAAATGAAGAGATTTGTGACCCAACCACTAACAGAGGAAAAAGTTCCATCCTTATGGAATTGGATCTTCACAATTGATGGTTTCCTCTCATTAAGACATAAATTAACCAAACTTGGAGTCAGCCGCTTTAGAAGCAGGGAATGTGAATTAGGGCCCCTAAGAAATTATTTTTGCTATATCGGAAATTACAATGGATCTAATTTGAACTCTCCTCAATACATTTTAATTCACACAGGACATTTTGTATTTAATAACATGAACCATGCCAAACTTATTGAGAATTGTGACAAAAACGAAGGAAACTTTCTGTTTACTTAAAAAAAAATTGTTTTCCCAGCCATATGAACAAACACATGAAACAGGAACATATGAAGTAGAGATGCCTGAGATGATCTCTGAAATTCCAACCCCAAAAAAAGCAGTTTTGGAATCAATTCACTGATTGTATGGCAAAGTAATTTTTAAAAACATTCAACTGCAAGACTTGTAAAGAATCATTCAAAATTTAAATTATATTCATTCTTTTTATCAACTGTAGAGGTATATTCATATGTTTTTCACTTTCTAAAAAATTGCACCATTTTTTCCTGTTAAGGCTACAATATGAGATTTTCCTTTCTATAGCAATCTGATTGGTTACTGCACCATCTGGGCGCGCAATTTAACACCATGTTGACACATAAACTATCATTGAAATCAACAAATAAGCAGAACAATACTGAATTGCGACTTACTTTTGACAGTATATTCAGTAAAATTCGAATAGATTTTTCCTGTAACTAACAATAATATTATTGATACAGGAGTTATTCAGATGATTCATTTACCAATTCAAATTTGGCTACATTTAATTAAAAAATCATCATATTAACCTCTTGTAACACTGACGTTGAAATATACAAAAAATATTTTCCCTAATTTGGACAGTGCCCTTAATATTTATAAATTTGCAAAATAAACTTTAGATAATGAGAATACAATATTTATTACACTCAGTTCTTTAATTACACATTTCTGAAACCAACGTTTTCTTAATTGTTCACAAACTCTTAAATTGGTTTCATTATTTATTTAATACATTTCCAGTACTTGTTAATCAAGTTTTTCTAAACAAGGCAAATATTAATTGATTTATAAGTTACCAAAATAATATCTTTGTCTATAATATCATTCAGACTCGCACCACTTGCAGCTTCAAGGGGGAAAAAAATTTACACTGTCACACTTAGTAATAGGATTTTCTTGGAATGTTCTTTGAAAACAGCGTAGGGCTTGTAGGAAACACTGTTGGTGAAGTTCCATCTTCTAGCGTTGGTGGAAGTCAATTTTTTTTATATCTTGCCAGAGCATCTTATATCTTGCCATCACATCATACTAGCAACTCGAATATCACCTCCAGAATGGAAACTTTAAACTCGTACACCTAAGCAAATTAAATTAATTACATTTGTCATAAACTAATGAGAGTGTACCTATTCTAGAAATGCAAACAATAATGAATTATGTAACATTTATTTATTTCTATTATTTGGTCAAAAAAACAGTAAAAACTGTATGTCTCATTTGAAAAATGTGACATTTTAAATAACTGGGCAATGCAAACAATGGATTAATATAAAACATTGTCCAATACCATGCGAAGTGATCAGTTGGAAATAATATAATTAAAACACTTGTAAACCAATAGTACAGAATAAATGACACATCTACTTAGGTTAGGTTATACTATATGGATTTAAGGATTTTCAAGACTATTTTGCACGGTAGAAATGCTCACAAATTAAATAATCAATTACAATTATGCAATAAGATTTCAAAATTAATTATAAATACCTCCACTGCTGGATGGGCGAAAATCCAAGCGATGTATTCCCTACCTCCAGTCTTCTTAAAATCCTTCCAAAAGTCAAAAATGAAGTTTTAGACACGGCAAATATGTCGTGGGCACGATTCACTCTATTTAAAAGGCATGACATTCTAAATACTAACAAAAAGCTGAAAAATGTCGCCTGAAACAGCACCTGAGCAGCACGTAACCATATAACGAATCAAAGCCACCGCCTACATTGCCACCGGCAGCTTTTGAATTCTGTGACGTCACACGTTTAGTTCGCTCACTACACGATAGGATAGATGGCGCAAAAATCATTACCCCGTTTTCCTATCTAAGTTTCACGCCCCTGAGACTCCACGGCAATCTCAGTATATACTCTCTGATATACTCTTTGGGCAATCTCCGCTTCGGCATTTGCAAGTTCCTGATTCTTAACAAAACACAATCAAAATGCTTTGCTTTCTCGTTGAAAACGAATCCTGCAATTACTGAGATCAGCGTTCTGTGGAGAGGGTATGAGGGCGCTGTACTTCAGTATTACGGCGTTGTACCACGCTGTGCATCTATGCTCAAAGCTGTACATACAAAGCAGTAAAGACCAGTGGCAAAGCTGAAGGGTAATCTGGGAGCCTTATAATCCCCAATTAATTTTTCAAAAAAATCTGGTGTTTTGAGTGCTATTTGCCCAATATTTTCTTTTAATCGATAAAGAAAATGTTTTCGACTCCTTTTGCCCCGCTTACATGCGAGGAAATCAGCAGGGCCCGTAGCCACAAGGCACCCAGGTTTGTGTTTGAATATGGCCCGTAGCTGTGTAGGGAGCCTGCCAGTGGATAGACACCTGCTGCTTTTTATGCCGTGCATGCGCACAAGAGGACGGGCGCCATCTCCTCTCTAGCACTCACCTCAAAGACCCTACCAGGACCCTACGCTCCCAGCCCTTCTCCCAGTTCTTCTTACTAACTCTATGCTCCCAGCTTCCAACGACTTCAACCGCGATGCAAATTTACCTCATCACCTGACGTTGTGAGAAAGTGGAGTGAGTTGTGTGCCGCTTTGGATGATTTTACTTTCCCGTATGCATACGAAGTAATATACGTATGTATACGTACATGCGGAGTAATATACGTAGTATAGGAACGTTATGTAATGATGCGCGAAAAAAACGGCGGATTTTCTGCAGAAAAAATTCATTGCCGGTCCCTGATAACGAAAAACTGAATTAATCCAGTTGCTAAATTAAGGGGGAAAATCCTCTAACACGTGGTGTAGGCAGAAGTCCGTTTTGTGGTCCTTGAAACCGAAAAACCAATTGCGACAAAACCGTCCGTCCGTTTGTGAACACAACTAGCATCTAAACCATGCGCAGAATGTTTTCCAAATTGAAGAAACCTCTGTTCATCTGACTCGAGACGAAGCTTTGGGATTTTGAAAAAACATTCTTTAAAATTTCTGGGTACTTTACATAAAGCTCCCTGGACATTTTCAAAATTTTCTCAAAAATAGCCTCCAATTTTTTTTCTCTTTAAATTTCTTATAAGAACAATAAAATACACTTATAAAGGTGGCATAGGCCCGAATTCACGGTTAACTCAGAATTTTCAAAACTTGCAAAATTGTGAATTTTTTCGACATCTTTCTAAAACTACAAAATTGAAAATAGTAATTTTCCTTCAAATGAAATTTGTTCTCCAAAATTATTTTTTTCATTAATGCCATGTACATTTTTCTGAAAATTTTACTAGTTTTCGCGCTTATTGCGTTCAATAAGTGCTTTTTTAAAAAATTACAAAAACACGATTTTCTCAAAAACGTTTCCAAATGTTTTCTTCAAGCTTATGGTAGAGATAGGACCTAATGTACTCTATGAGATGACATAAATGCCACACTGATCTATTCTTTTGTTTTTTCAAAAATTACAAAAATGACTTTTACTTGACTCTCACATCGTTAATATATATTAAGAAGCAATTTGTTCACATTATTATATTTATGACTACATGCACTTTAAATAATGTCCTATAAAGTTTCTCAACCGTTTTCACAGAAAACTTTAGCTCAAAATTCCGCATTTTCAGAAAGGCTCAAACGCCATTTTCTCAAAAATTTTTCTTCAAACGTTTCGAAACCGATAGTGCTAATTGCACTTCTTGATATGACGTAAAGTTCATTTTGGAGTTGTTGTTTTTTGTTTTACAAAAATTACACTTAATATAATTATGTTGAAAGATTTCTCACACCGTTAATATGCATGTTTTCTACAATTTGTAAACACAATTGTATTTGTGAGATAATGTGCTTTAAATGATTTCGAATAAAGTTTTTTCGAAAATACAAAAGATTCCTGTGAAAAAGCTTCAAATTTCGCATATGTAGCAGCGATGATACCCCATTCTCTTAAAAACGGCTGTAAATTTTTCAAAGAAATTTCCATTTAAGACGAGGTTTCACTGTTCTTTAATATTCTTAGAAGAATATTTCCGTTCTATTAAGAAATCGAAAAGTTAAGAAAATGTTCAAAAATGTCATTGGGCGGCGATAGATGGTTAAGAGTATGTGTCAAGTCCGAATTGCTGGCCGAGACCAAAGGAAATAGAAAACTAATACGGGGAAGTCTGTGCCATTGTGTAGCACCACTAGTTTCTTAATTAGCAAACTGGATTTATCCACTTTTTCGTAATTACGGCAGGCAACGAATATGTTTTCTGCTGAAAATTCGCCATTTTTTTGCGCAGCATTACATAACTTTCCCTACACAAGAAATATATTTTGTATATACGTGGCAAGTAAAATTACAAAAACAAGATTTTCCCTAATACTGCTCCAAATTTATCTTTATTTTTTTCTCGAATAGAGCAAGCGGCGCCTAAAAAATAGCCATGATTCATATTCACTGAACGCTCTGAATTTTAAAAATTGCAAAAGTAATAAATAATGCAAGAATGTATCGTATCATTTTGTTTTTCCCGATTAAACGTTTTTGCCATTTAGTGCGTTTGGAGAGGGGGCACTGTTAACGGGAGCTTCAATTTTTGCACATTGTATTGACATACGAATTGAAGCTCCCAATTGGGAACAGTATCTCCTCTTCTAACTCACCAAGTGTCAAGTGCTTAGAACATTTAATCGGACAGTAGATTAGGCTTGAACTAGGGATTATAAGGGCCTCAGATATTGTGATTTTCCAGTTCTCTGATTTCATGACGGAGGAGCTCACAACCCAATGGCGGCGGGGAGGTCATGAGGTGGACGCTGGCGGCGAGGACTCACGTGGAGCTCACGGAGAGAGCATCCTCAGACTCCACATTACGGTCCAACACTTTCGTATTAGTTTGTTGTATGTCCTTTTTGCGTACGTAATAAGATTTGCTCTACTTGATAATTGATTTTTTTGTGTATGGACACGAGTACTGAATTTAGAAATTACAATTAACTTGTACTATTTGTTGGCAACTCGGCTATCTGCACTGGCCTAAAATAATGAGTGAAAGTTTTCCCTTGCGTACCGTTATTCAGAAATCACCATTCATTACTGACATTGATATAACTACTTTGACGAGTAACTTAACGTTTTATTAAGAAAATTGGTAAGGGCCTAAGATATTGTAAAATGCAGTATGTTACTTATAGTATGTTACTTACAGTATGTTAGTATAGGACCCTTTTTGCTATATTTTTCTAACCTACAAAATAAGTACTATAAGACTTCATTGCCATCAAGGATTTTGTTAGTAATTATTTGAATTCCGTTTTCCAATAACAATAGAACAGAATATCACTTTATTATACATAAGTACCCGGGAATAGTCCAAAACAAAAATAAATAGCATTTACACTTACTTTGGAATTCTTGGGTTCAGTCTTAGATCTTCTAAATATACGAGTGAATGAATTAAAGATACTCTTCAACATTTTGATCCTTTGTCTAAGGAAATTGCTAAATATTTATAAGGATTTTTAAGTGTACCTATTATTTCCTCAAATTAAAACTTAATCAAATTGAAACATTTTCGGTGACGTTCCACTTTGAACTAAGGCCTCCTTATCAGGAGTGCCAACCATTACATCCATGATGTAAGTAACATTTTGGTGCCTAACTTGGATGTTATAGAAACATCTGGTTGTGGTTATATTAACGATTTGATATTTTTTCTTATTATTAATTAATTTCATAAACTTTAAAAATTGTAAAGTATGTTATGAAAGAGAAAATGATTGCACCCACAATATAAAAAAATGTAAAGGAAAGATATAATAAACGGAACAGACGAATGTCGACTCTTGTTGAGAGACGAAAACTTGTCTACGAACATCATATATATTTTTACCTTCTCACATACTGCATACCTAACATAGAGAAAGTTATGTAAACGCTGCAAAAATTGCGTTTTTCTCCGGCAGAAATATTTGTATTGCAGTTTCCTGATTCCGAAAAAGTGGACAATTCTTGTTCCTGTGGGTAGTAATTTGTTTCTCTAACGTTCTGAACCCTGGTTTTGTAAGTCCTTTTTACTGCAAAATTGGTTTACGGCACACCGTCTGTCCGTCTGAGAACAATGCTAGTGGCTAAACTGTACGCAGTATTTCGCTAAAACTGATATTCCCCAATCGATATTACTGCTGTCGCGGCCCCTTGAATTTGAAACGTATATTTAATTGTTGAGGTGCGTTTCACGAAGCCTCAAGGGCTTAAAAAAGTTTTTGTCTCAAAAATGACACCAAACTTTTAAATTTATGTTTTGTAATGAAATCATCAATATTAAGATAAATATCTTATATTTTTGAGATTATTACATATAGTTTTGCAAAACTACAAAATTTGAAAATGTTTTAATTACTTTCTCGCCTGCTGCTTAGTATTATTGAGAAAGAATTGTAATACTGCGGGTAAAAGGCGAATTATCGACAGAAAAACTTATTGCCGGGCCCTCATAACGGATAAAATGAGTGTGTGTTTGATGTTGTTTTATTAAGATTTTCTGATGATTTTCAAATGAGTGAGTGTGGAGAGGAGCGCGTTGCCGCATACTGCATGCTCTACCACGTGCTCTCAACACTAACTAGACAAACAGAATAAAGGAATGTTGAGAAACTGGTAACAAGTTTGTATCTAACACATGTTACATTTGTTCGTATCATTTGTTATATTTCTTTTGCTCGTAACGTTTGTGTTCCTTAAGGTGGTTAGAGCGAGATACGTGTTATGTTTACTTGTGTCTCGGGAGAGCAAAATGAGGAGACACGAACGTACACGAAGACACCCGAGCGGAGTCGAGCGAGTCCATGCGCGAGCCGACGGACTTCCATGGCGCAAATCTTTAATTCGAAATCTGTCAGAAATTTAATGTTTCTAATGTTAAGTGGTCGTTAACGCCATTAACAAGATTTGTTGCGAACTTTCGTTTTAAACGAAGAATTCCAAACTATTATTCACATTAGTTTCTTTATTTTAACTTTTCTATAACATAGTTATACTGCGATTTTTGTAGGAAGAGCTCTCAAGGCCGCTCGAATCCCATCTTCGCGATGGAATATGTTACGGCATTTCGTGTCATTCACAGTCGTTCCGCTAGATATCGCACGATCGCGACCGTATGAAGCAGTGCTTGCGATCATGCGACTTCTACCGGCAAGACCGAGAAAAGACGCCAATGCCGTGACATATTCCATCGCGAAGATGGGATTTGAGTGGTCTGGTCTTGTGGCTGATTTTCATGTTTTGTCAAAATACTGTGGCACTTGTGAAAAGAAAAAGAGCAAATTATGAGACAAAAATCTGTGAGTATAAAAATGGGAAGAATTCATAATTAGTAATTTTTAATGGATCTTCAAATGCAATGGATGTAGGGCTGAAGTCTAGTGTACGGTGCAACCTAAGGAAGTCGTTCAAACCGGCCCTTCGCGCCGCTCCGGCGAGGGGGAAAGCCACGGTGGAGGGGGTCGAGGGGTATTTGGGGGATTATGAGGGGAACCTTTCGGCAGGGAGGGTGGGGAGCAATACGCATAACTTATTACATACTTATAAAAGCAAAGTGTGGGCGGTTTAAATAAATTAATATGTAATATACACTATTGAAATAATTTTATGGTTCGTAATTGGTCAGGACGTGACGTCATACGTTAGGGAAGGCAATTTCCTTGCCTGAGTTTCATTCCGAAATACTGGTTGGAACGATGGGGGTGCGAAAAACTGATTTTCTGAGTTGGGGTAGCTGTTGTGTGCAGTTACGTTTCTTGCTTCGTCTTCATTCTTCGTGATTTGTGTTTTTGGAGGTAGAGTGTTTTTGCTACGATTGTGAGAATAAATGTGATTTTTTACGCGTTGCGCGGAAAGGGTGTGTGGTTGTAATTGAATGGCGCAAGAACGTGGTCTGATTGCTGCAGCGGCTTGTCCTTTATGTAAGTGTCCGATGAGGTTGCCCAAGCGAAAGTAATTAAGTGTTTTTTTCGAGTGAAGGAAGCAAGAAAGAGGCCACTTCTCATGCGCGAAAGTGTTCAGTGCGGAAAGGGTCATGGTCCGCGGGAAGCAGGTTGAGTGTGATTCAGGTATCAATTTTTGTTTTCCTTTGATGGCGCCTACCTTAAAACCGCCTTTCGGTAGTGTTTTTTCATTTCTATCAGAGCGCGTGGCGTAATTTGAGGGGAGGGCTCATGGGACTCCCATCGTCCCTCCTCCTCCTCCTCTGCCCCCTCCCACCCCTTCCCT
>JAHLJT010006942.1:68432-89741 GCA_031308135.1 Acheta domesticus
CATAAATTGGATATTTGTATGTTTATGTGCGTAATTTATAGTACATATAAACTAGCGTACCCGTGCAAGAACTCTCGCATGTTAAACCCCACCCTTTCCCTACCCATTTGTCTATCCTTTCCATAAAGGAGAGGAACTACTAATGTACTAACAGAATATCAAACAAAATAACAATGCAATTGATGTTGGAAACAAATTTTCAATTAAGGTATATTCAGCGTTATGGAGGGATGTTCTTGGAACAATTCATACTTCTTTAAAAACATTTGAAGAAATTATTCAATCTTTCTTGAGAGTTAGCTTTTGGCTTTCCTTGATATTCACAAAAATAATAGAAAAGGTTTTTACTCTTGAGAAAGCCAAGTAAAGTAGTACGAAAATACAGGATCGGACAAGTACGAACCTACTCTTTGCAATATTATTTAACTTTCCTTGATTTATGAGCAACCGAGGGGGTTTTAGAGTCAGGGTGCCAGCTTGCTAGGGTGCGAAAATTGAAAAATTATTTGTATACTAAAAAGTGTTGGATTATTTTCTGCGTTCTTACGTACCCCAAGAAAAGCAATTCTGAGACAAAAAATAATCAAACTAACATTTTCACCTTTGAGTACTAAATACCATTTGCTGCCATTAGAAACAATTTAGTATGCTTAAACTTCACTTCGGTACATGGGAATGTTGCTCAAACGATGTTTGCATATTGAATATCTTAACGAACCGACACTTTGAGTGCAATATCAAACAATGTATTATTTACAATATGAGTTTTCAGCTGGGCATTGAATCCAGATACCGCCAACATTTAAATAGTGACTGCGATCGTTGGCAGTTGTCGGGTGACTTGCTCTATTCTTTCTAAATTTTAAATTTAGTTGCTTTTTTAATTAATTCACATAGTATTGTAGGCTAGCTCGTTTTGATTTTTGTTTTTCATTTATATGAAGATAATTACTTTAGCTAATTTAAAAAGTTTGTTCTTTGTGTTGTGCCATAACACAAGTTTTCCCCTACTACCCTCCGCATCCCCGTGCGAGAACTCTCGCATGTTAGACCCCACACTAATCCCTATCCTTCTATTTCCATTCTAAGAGGGAAAGTAGTTAACGAAACGTGTTTATTTATTTAAAAATCTATGAAGGTAACTTGCAATGTTCCAACACAATAACAAATAAAAATAATAAACAGTGCAATTGATGTTTAAAAGAAATTTTCAATAAATATTTATTCAATATCATGGAGAATTTTCTTGGAACAATTCTCAACACTTCCTTAAAGACATTTGAAGTAATTACTCAATGTTCTTTGTCAGTTAGTGTTTAGCTTTTCTTTATAGTCACAAAAATATTAGCTTTTTACTTTTGAGAAAGCTACGTGTCTGAACTCGCTGACTTGAAAATTTCATCGAATAATAACGAGAATATTGGTACAGGTAAAACCCAAACCCAGTCTTCACTGTACAACCACATTCACATCCCTACACAATTAAGTACACAGTAGCACTTAGTCCACGGCAAAACTTAATTCAATGGTTTCACTACACGCAAAAGACACATCTTCATTGGTATCAAGCAACTATAACAGTACTTCTAGTTGTTGCTGGAGAGCAAATCTTGAATTAATGATTGTGCAAATAAACCTAATCGGACTGCACAAACCACGGTGTATACAGAAAGCGTAAATTTAAGATTGAGGAATCTAAGCCTTCTAAGCATGTCGTCACAAAAATGGCTACCAGCAGCAAGGGCTGAAATCACGGTCTTCGTGGCTGAAATATTGAGGTGGCCTTGATAGTATTGAAGCGAGGAACCGAAAATTTAATTGAATGTCGAGGAATGTGTCATCTTATAGATTATGCTGTGAAAAACGTATCTTTGAGGCCGCTGGCCTCAAAATTTTAGTTTTTAAGGCCCTAAAACGCTTTGTTTAGGAGTTATTCGACGAAAACTTTGGTGAGTGTTGGGGGTTGCATTTAACTTGAATATTTAGATGCGTTTTGTTTAACATATCCTTCATATTTTAAAACCAAAGTGCAATTCGTCAAATCACCGTGAAATTCTCTTTCTTTAGACACCTCATTTATAAAGATTGGTTGCGTGTGAGAGCGGCAACGGAAAGGTACACTACTGAAAAAATACAGGAGACGATAGCAAATGCCGAAGTAAGTATTGTTGTTATTATTAGTCATAGTAAGGAGCACTCTCGACCCTGACATAAACAAATATGTACGTAATTATTACATTCCGAGAGTCTGTATAGACGGCTTATAAAACCCGTTCAAATAATTTTTTTTTATTGACCGCTTTTCTCCTACAAATAGTTATTCTTTCAATATAATAAATGGTGGAGAAAGAGTAAAAGAGAGGGAGAAAAGAATACCAGGTACATAATATGGACTGGCCGTGTCTGCACCTTTCAGAAAGACCCTCTCTTGGCCAGAGGTTCACGAGGTCACCAGATATATTCATGGAACCTTTAGAATCTAAGGTTTCATCAATTGCAAAGTACCTATGCATCTTTCTTAAAATAACTGTTTTGGAAATCTACATTTTTGAATGTAGTTCCAACTACGAACAAAAACTGAGCCATTTTGATGGGATCATAAATCACTTAAACAGATAACACAGACAATAATGCTGATTACATTGCTGCATGATTTCTACATGGTTTGGAATGGACATAATTTCTCTAGAAATGTATACTGTTACACTGCTTTAGTGAAAATGCTGCTGAACAAAACCACACAAAATAATTTCCCCAAAAGTAGCATGCACTTTGTTAAACAACTCTTGTACACCACTGCAAGAAATAAAATATTTGAACAAAATTACTGCAATAACATTGTGTAGCAATACACACTACTACAGTTCTTTACATACCAAGAATAAAAAAAAAATTGCAGTTTCATAACTCAACATGCAAGTAGCTAATATTCATTAGCAAATGGCTTCTCTTACATCACCTGTGCTGTAAGCAGTTAAATACTGAGAATATGAATTCAGCCAAAAACAAATGGCTGAATTCATATTCTCAAACTGCACGTTGTTGCAGTATGAAAATAGTTGGAATAACACAATTAGGTTCTTTGTTTTTGGATTTTTTCGAAGTTCTTAACTATCTACGAAAACTATAGATGTTTCTCACAGGGCGACAGAAGCTGCATAAATTCTTTCAATTTCTGGGCAATTTGAAATTAATAATAACAACTTATTTGTTGAGAATGAATAGTTCATCCAGAAAAGGGATATTTACGTAACATGTTTTAGAAATATGTATGATACTAATTATAATAATAATTATATTAATATTACTGAGTTCTGGGTATCTAATAAAAACTATAGATTCCTCTCCAATGACCAGAGACCCAATGACCATAGTATACCTTCAATTTCTGCACGCATTGGAAATTAGAAATGCAATGTGTACTTTCACCAATAGTTCTGTGAAGGCTCCAGACTCTCCAGGTGATACCACGTCAAGGGCACAAATGCCGACATTTCGACTGTCATATCATAATCTTTTACAGGGCTGGAGTAACTCCAGCCCTGAAGAAGAACATGATATGATAGTCAAAGCATCAGCATTCCTGCCCTCGACGCAGCATCACCTGGACAACCAAGAGCCTTCAGAAGACTACGGCTGCAGAAACCTACAATTGGAATAGTTCTGTGTATAATATGGCATTACACACACTTTTCCAAGATGATTTCAAAAAATAAATGTCAATGGCACTGTGAAACTGTTCTTCTGAACAATTGCGGCCTAAACGCCTGTCCTACAATGGAGCTAAAAAAAATAAAATCGTAAAAGAAACACGCTAAAATTTGATGTTAACAGAAAAATACTTGCAAAGAACACAGAAAAAAAGTATTATTTTAGAAAAAAAAATGGGTGTGCTTTTGCACCACTGGCTGTCAGTGGGTTAAGATATTAATCCTGCTCTGAGTATAAGCAGTTGTTGCTTTGTAGGTCACTTCTCTTCTGCCAGGCTTGCCCTTTGATTGTTGGCTGGCACCATGAAGCTGCCACCTTCCTTTCTTTTTGGCCTCATTAACCTGGGATAGTTGGGGAAGCCCAGAAAGTGTTTGGCGTTCACAAAGTTATTACAAAAGGGGGGGGGGAGGAGTTTTAAAACAACAAACAAATTTAGCAACTGTATTTTTTATTTTGTGAACGGTCCCTTTTCAGTGATAACAGCAAATTGGTCAGTTAACACATCCTTTTGCATTCCTCACAGAAAAATTGTAACCATCCTTGCTTGACATCCCTACAGCTGCTGTTGTAGAGTGAAGTCACTGACATCTAAAAGTTAAAGACAAATCAATTGTCTGACATCAATACTCACCAATAAGCAAAATTCTTTTGTAGCAATAAAAACAATGAATTTGTTTTACTCTTTTTTTCACCATTTCCAGTACTGTGACGCCCATAATAGTGACATTGAAAGTTCCTTTTCTGGGATACTACACACATATGGTCTATGTATGTACACAAGACATAACAAAACTTTGGATCAAATTCCTCCTGCCATAGGAAGAAAATAGGTCTTAATAACATGCTTCCAGAAATGTGTACTTAATATTTTATCAGACTTCATTCATAGTGCACTTCGACACATCTTTTTAGCTGAAGTTAAAAGAAACACATTTGTTACCTTTTTTTTAATGTGAAGGAATTTTGTAGGTAAAGTGATGTTGGTTGAACCAATATGTCATTTACCACTTACAAATTTCCAATAAACATTACAAATGCCAACCCAGATGTTGACAGACCTCTGTTGGTGAAAGTTCTATTGGATTTATTGCAGATCACATTCTTCAAGAAAATAAATTTCAAGAACGCTCTTGGTAATGAATCACTTAGCTCTTACTACAGCTTTCTAATTTCTGTGAGACACAGGCATGCATACAACAGAAATCTATACAAAAAATGAGAGCAAAGATGTGCATTTCTGATTCTTCAAAAATGTTTGTAATTTTCTACTAAGCAAACACAAAATGTAAACTCAGAAATAATAAATGTTCCTCCTACCCACGATAATGTGTCCACTTCGAGTGCCAAGACATGTGTTAGTGTTGATCTATTCATTTTCAAGCATAACCATTTTAATCAAAGCACTAGATCTACAATACACAAATATACCTACATGTTTGACATATCACATCGTATTTTAAGTATTTTGTACTCAATATATCCTCATCACAACAAACTCCAAAATCCATTGCCCCAGAATTGTATATCTTAAGATGGTATTAACTTCAAATTCTTGAAAATATGATAAAGTCTGGAATCAAATCTCACAAAATTTACTCACTTATCACTTTCAAGATTTCAAGATATTCACCCTTAAAGAAACTTTAGGCTGGAAGAGGAGTTAGGAATTTGAGTGAACTGCAAATCCAATACAAAAGAATAGAATTTAATAAAAGCTCAGATTATTGGAATAAAGATCAACAAAACTCATCTCTAGCATATTGGATGTCCATCTACAAATGAGAGAAAGTCAAAATTATGTGTCAAGAGAAATACAGATTCAGAAAGAGGGTGATATCTAGAATAAGTAATATCTAGACCATTTTGTTTCTGAAAAGCATCAAAACTAACGTGCAAGGCAAATGGATTCTAGAATCAAAATATTATGACATTTATACCATCATTGTTGGATCCACAAATCCATTACAATGTATGCTTCTTTTCTCTGACTCCTCATAGATCAATAGGTCACAATGCTAAATAAATTACTAGGTTTCAACAGTTTACAGGAGGTAATTTGTCTGGTTTTCTACTGGCACCACTACAATTCAGGAAAATTACTTCAACCTCTTGCAAGCACACAGGACATGCTTGGAATATGCTTCAGTGTATTCATAGATCAGATGTTTTTAAACACTAAAGCTCTAATGTTAGAGCTACGGGACTCCTCAAAATATAAATATTTTCTGGTCATTCACCACAAAGGATTCCCTATGTATGCATTGCAAATGGTACATACATATCACCTTTTGGATACATCTGATTTAAACCCCATACAGGAGTAGAATACGTATATGAATCAACACAGACCCAAATTCTACAATCAATCCTTTTTTCCACAATAATCTGATACAATCTTAACCTCAGGTCGACGGGTTCGAAACTGATGTATACCACCAGGGGTAACTGAACATCCACATACATTCAAGTTCTTCAAACTTGACAGCATAACTAAATGGATAAGTGTTAGATCTGTAACACCTTTGCAATTAAGAATTGTCAAATCCGTCAGGTTAGGATTTCGGAAAACTGTTGTCTCTACAGGGTGACGTCCACTGTCCAACACAACGACATCTCTCGTCCCCAAAGCCATTATGCCTTGATCTGTAATTAGTGTGTCAGGGTCAAGCTGTTCGGCCAAATCAGCTTCAACAAAAGGTGTGTGTAGACCATACTCCTCTTCAGCAAGGAGCGTCATCTCATAGTTGAACTCGATAGTACTGTTCTCACTGTTGGTTGCCAATTGTATCATGGGAACTTCCTGCTTTGTGCGCCGCTGCCGCTCCACATCTTCCTCAGGCGTGCGCTTGGCGTAGCACAAACAGCACGCTGTGGTGGAAAGGGGACCTCGCATCTTGCGAGTTTGTGGATTTGGGGGCATTCGCGGCTCTTCTTTTGTTTCAGGGCGCAGTGGTCGGCTCTCAGGTACTTCTAGGTACAGGTGGGTGAGGTTCTCAATAGACTGGAAGCAGGAGATCTCATGATCACCAAGAGATGAGCCTCGGACATCTAGGACCTGCAAACAATGGTCACACCTTTTAAATTAGAATGTCCCTGCTTTGCACTAGCATTGAAAAATAACAATTACAGTGTTTCATTTAAAAAAAAAACTCAATCCATAGAGAGTTTTGGATTTTATTGGGGAATATTATTTTTAAATTTAGTTCACGTAAGACAGATTTTCTTCATTCAAACAGTTGAATTGAAATGCATTCAATACTCCAGTATTTATATTGAGAGTTGAAGTTCTCCCCATCTTAAGATTTCAAATATATAATCATTACTAACTAAACAAATTTTTCATTTATGTTTTTATGTTGGGATAATGAAGTAACAATTGTAACATGTAGCGAAGTTGCAAAACAAGTTTGCATTTTACTTTGAGTTTATTTTGTACTTGTGTTGTCTTTGTAATGTTTTTGTTGTGATGAAATTGTAGTTTTTAATGAATATTTCAATACCTAATAATATTTGTTATTTTATTTGAAATAATTAAAAAAAATATTAAAACATTTAAAAGTATTTTTCAGTGTGTGAAAAAAACAAGGGTTTTTTGAGGCTGGAGGACATTTGGTCAACCTTGGATCATTCACAGTTGTCTAGCTTCTTCCTATTTTAGTAGGGTACTGCATCTTCTCCATTTCTATTACTAAGGAACTTGAAATCTCAAATCTGTAGGGGGTAAACAACAAGTTCAAATAATAACTAGAATCTTAGGACTTATCAAAGTTTCAGTTACCGGGAGAAATAATAGGGAAATTAAAGATTTAGGAAGCTGAAATGAGCTGAAAGATTTGTCTAATTGCCTTATTGGTCTCAAAAATACATACATTCACAAAGTAGTGAATGATTTAATGTTCTTGCAATCACCATGTTGCACAAAGCTAACCTACCTAAAAGATCTCATCTGAGAAGGTTTTCTTCAAGGTGGCAGTTCGGTTCGTTACTTTTACATACCTTTTAAGAATTTGAGAGGCCATTTTAATTAACAATAGGGACTAAAACAAGACCACACACTGATCAAGTGAAGTTTTAATAGATCAAATTTGAACACAACTGAACTTTACATGCAAATTATTTAAAAAGTTAAATTTAACTTGAGCTGTGATTACATAATATTGCTTACTACAAATCAACAAAACTATCACAGTTTAAATGATATTCACATCTATTAGAATTAAATAACAGAAGTGAATATCATTTAAATCTTCTATTAGAATTACAAAGCTAATACAAATTTCACAAAAAAAAAAACACACCATAACTCTTTAGGGAAGGAAGCTTGAGAAAATTTTGAAACTAAATAAGAAACTCTCTGAAATATTTAAAGAGTAATGCTGACCCATTTATCTAGCACATCACTTTTCTGTCCATTAAAAAGAAATCAATTTTTTTCCCTCCTTTCTTTTCTTCCTTTCTTCTATTTATCAAAGGTACTGTTCTCATTATCTTAAAATAAGGATTAAAATGCAAATGAAGAAAAATGCTACTGTTGCAGAAACATGTAATCTAATGCCACATATGGTATTTTCATTTATTTTTGTGTTGATAATTGTTGATACCAACATCTGCAGAATTACCCAATGGTATTGATACATTGAGAATAGTAATATATTTGATTTTCGTTTTCAACAAAAAATGAAGACTTCCAGAGAGTCTGCCAACATTTAAACCATGCATCTAGTTTGTGATCATTTGCCATTGCTTCAAGTGACTTGGCTATTATTTCCATAATTTACATTTATTTGTTTTATTTTAGTTATTTGATATCTTGTAGTGTTTTTTTTATTGTTGCTCAGTTTATTTCAATCTGTTTTAGTTATGCTAGTTTAAGTAGATTCATCAGTACAAATTTTGTAAGTGTTGTGCCATTGATTTTCTATTTCATATTCTTATGTAATTTACAAATCTTATATTGTTTATATATATTTTAATTAAACTAATTTCAAGGAATATTTAATACTATCTAACTGCAATTGTTGGTCATTTTCAATTATTTTGATAATTTTGCCCTACCTTTGCTTTACCTATTTCAAAATATAATACTGTATTTCTTTTAGATTGAAATTCTTATTCTTATATTACCTTAGATACTATTTAGTCTGTTGATCAGTTATTTAGATTTAAGTATTTAGTTTAGGGTTCAATTGATTCATTTTTACTCTCCTGTATATGTACGTATACAGGGAGTAATATACATAGTATAGGGAAAGTGATGTAATGCTGTGGAAAATAGATTATGAGATTTCAACGGAAATACACGTTTTGGGGTCCCCTGATACCGAAAAAGTGGGTCTTTTCAAAACATCCGTCTGTCTGTCAGTCTGTGAACAACACTAGCGCGTAAACCATATGTGCGATTTCTTCCAAAATGGATATTCCCCGGTCGATCTGCGTCCACTCTATCTACAGTTATCCACTGTTTATAATAACAACATCTATCATTTTGGTTTCAAATATCTCACTGGTTTATCAAAACTGGACAAGTTTTTCAATTTCTAAAATGACAATCTATTTGTAATTTTTCAGCAGCTTTTCTAGGTTACAAGTTAATTTTTCAAAATTTCCATCAAACACCTATTTTACATTTTTGTAGTAAACACATACACAAACTGAATGTGTTCCACTCGCTCCTGGAAGCATGCAATGTGTCTCAGCTTCACAAATTTTGAAAAACTAATTTTAAATGCCCAGATATTTACCCTTAAATGATCAAAATGTCCCTTTTAAATTAGATAATAACATCCTTTTCTGATTGTGATCTCTGTAACCATCTTCTTTCATTGATACAAAAATTTTTTTTTCTGCCACATGGCTTATGTCATCAGAAGTGAAATTATCGCACACATTTTTTATCATTGATGTGTCTAAAGATTTTCTGCTTTTAGCATGTGGTGTAGCTAGTATTCTCCTTTCTGTATCAACAATCTTTACATATAATTGATGAATCAGAAAGTTCCTACCATGTGGCAAGTCTTCAAAAGTAGTTAGAATTTGAATTTTAATGTTTTAGTCATTACTATTTTCAAAACAATCAACCAGTTTCTGTATTGCAATGTAGTTTGACCTTTTTGATGTTTCTTCAACCTCCTTGTCATCAACATGCCAAATCTTTTCTTGGAGTGTCTGCTTGAAAATCAAGAAAATCAATTAAACTTCTGGCCAGGATACTTCATTTGAGATTTTTTTTTGTTTTTGTTGAGAGTTTCTACTTCTTTATTGAGAGTTTTTCCTAATGAAATCAAACCTTCACTCAGTTGGTCTACGACTGGCACAGTGAAATCCGAACTGCTAGTTCGACTAAATAAATTGGTGCTAGAGTTGACCAATACTTCTTCTGCAATATTTTACAAGACAGGTCTAAGCATTACATCGACATTCCATACTGGATTCCATGTCTGGTGTTAATGAAACTATCTTGTGACACTTCTCACAAATCCTGAGATCATAAGACGACTCTATATGTGTCATATTTAGTTTAATGGGCATATCGGATGTCACGTGCCTAAAGTTTTTCCTCAAATACTTATCACAGTGATTTTTGAGATTGAACGAATTAAAACAAAAGTCATGTCTTGGTGCTTGATACTACTCACAATTGTTGAACACAAATGTCATAAAACCTCCAGTAAACATGTTTAACCCTTGTAGAGTCGGCACACTATAACAAATAAAAATGGACCTGCCAGACAGCATAGAATGTCTCATCCTGACATGGCAGTAATGGAACGAAACTCATGAAAACTGAAACAAACTCTGGCAAAAACCTTGACAAGAGCACACGTCTGGATTTGGGAGAATGGTTCCTTTGTTTATAACTAGGAGGCCTGTGTGAGTTATCTGCACAGTGTTCACAGATGACAGAATGAGGGCTTCCACTTTCAGAGTCAGTTAACAACAATAAAACAAAAAGGAATACCCTTCCTCCAAAGCTGAAAGTTTAAAATTAATCTGTACTCATACCTATACATTTAAAAAGGTTTTGAGATTATGCAGACTGTCCATGTTCCATTCTGATCTCCGCTCTTCAAAGTACTAATATTGAAACATCTCCACGTTACACTATGTAATGTAAATAATAAATATTAATACATTGTTAAGACTACCAGTTTAGGTGTGCAATTAACACAGAAGTTTGTCAAGAGATCACTTTTAAGGTTATAATTTTATTTGCCCCCAAAAAAAGGACTTCCAGTCAGGAGCAGAGAACCTGACATTGAACAACAAGGACAACAAATGTCTGTGTGCATTATTAAATCAATAGGGTTCATAGTCTCAAAAGTTGACCTGGCACGGTTTGAATAGTTAGGCTGTTGTGACCAGAAGTGTCAGACACCCAGAAGTAATGTCAAACACCACATTCCAAATTCAGACCTTGCTGTTATAAGCTTCAGACCCTAGCTCTAAAATGAAAGTGAAAACCTCATGAACTTCATTGTTTTATAATTTCAAACACATTTTGATGCCCAGGACAGCATTTATATCCTAGGATCAATTTTACTTTTTAACCACAGTACCTCCTTTCTGACCAAAAACCACTTAATGTCAAATTTTAAAAATTTGTTCAGTTTAAAGTGTCCAAAATATGTGTAGTGTCAAGTTTTAAATGAATATTTTCTTACTAGTACTAATTTGTGATCAAAATCATATTTAGTTACTTGTAGATAAAATTTGTCAATGTTCAACCAACAGAGAAAAATGTGATATAGAGATTGTTGCAATAAACTATTAAAACATTATGGATTTTATTAGAATAGAGTAAAATGGCCTATTAGAAACTAAAAGGCAACAATACATTGCTTTACGTTTTTACTTTTAGTCATGTTCTACAACTGTAAAGTTCACAGAAAATTAGATAAGTACTAATCCAGTGCTGTGGACATGTGGAAGCTGAGTGAGAGCTGAGATATTTGTAATAAGAGTAATGCCAATTCACAAATTATTGTTTTTATAAAAAAATGAAATGTACATTAATAAAATAATTCTGTTAAAATTTGGGAAGGCAATCACAAACTAGTGGTGCTAACACAGCACATACTTTTTCACCCACATTTTCAAGCAAAATTGCACGAAAAGTACATGAATTTATGCAAATCATGCAAAATTATGCAAATACCAATGTTTCAGAATGCCTATTTTTGCTGTAAGTAAAACTATTAGTTTATATTAATGCAAAACAAACGGCAGCAGGCATTATAGCATTCTGTTATCAGTGCAGTTTTACAACAACGGGTTACAAGCAACAATGACAGCTAATTCGTATGGGATACACATTTTGCCAATTAGCATTGTTGATACTGCTAGCCAGAAAATGAAAATAGATAGAAAAAATAAAATAATTTAAATTGAATAATTTTGTTGTATATAAAAATATTATGTTTTTACATGCATTAACTTTTATTTCCCACATCTTATTAAACAAAGCGAAATCATCTATTCCTTTGCACATTTAACTCAATTAATGGACGTAATTTAAAATAGGTTTTAAATAAATAAGATTTACTTATAACCAAAGCTCAAAGAAGAAACAAACAAAGAAATGTGAAATTTACAAATTCTAACTTACATAGCACCCATCTGTTTAGCACCACTAATCATTTACATTGAGGAAGCACAGGAAATCGGGAACAGTTGACTATACTAAAACTCATATTTCGTAAAAGTCAACATGACCATATTTGAAGGTCTGTTTGTCATTAATACATTTAATTAAGGAAAAATTGTATCTTCATAATTGTAGTTGTGGAAAGACACTGAAGAAACTTTGAATTTTTTTCAAAAAAAAAAAAAAAAAGTTTTTCAAAAACATGAGACCTGCACCATTCTCTTAAACATCCTTCAGACTACCAAAAACAAAATTTCATCAAAATCAATGGCACAATTTTTTGGAAATCTGAAAATGTCAAAGGGGCTCCATGTAAAGTACCCCCAAAATTAAATATCGATTTCAAATTCAAGGGGATGTGACATCTGCCAGATCAATCAGGGAATATCAATTTTGGAGAAAATCGGCTCAACGGTTGCTGGCGATGTTCACAGGCAGAGACAGACACAGACAGACCCTTAGCTGTCAATCAATTTGTCACTATCGAGGACCTATTAAACATCAAGTTTTTCTGCCAGCAATTTCTGCTGGGTTTTTTTCAGGCAGCTTTACAGAACTTTCTCTTCATAAAAAGTTTCTTCTTACGCACAAGAAAGTAAAATTGGGAAAAAAACATGTCAATGTAAAATTATAAAATGTGTAAAATTAGGATAACTTTATGATTTTTAACTTTTTATAATAATCCATTACACATTTTAACTATTTACAGGTTAACCTTACACAGGTTAACCTTACACAAAATTTAAATTTCTTCAATAATTAGTACAATTATATTTTATATTTAAAAAAAAACTAACTTCTTTAAGTAAATGCAACAATAGCTGAAAATTTAGCATTCTACATTACAAAAAGGGCTAACTGTACACAAATACAATGATTCAGTTGGCAATTATGTGACAAATAGTTTGTGAAATGACTTTTTATATATCCTTTACCAAATGAAATTCAGTAAAAACTCAATATTTTAAACCCCTGAGATTGCTCTGAGAATTAACATTCCAGTGAACGTGTAGGCATCTGCAACCAGAGTCAGTATCTACTTGGCAGTCCAGGAGACACCATGTCCTAGGCACAAATGCCAGCTTTTCAGCTATCATGCTGCATGACAGGCAATGTCTCTCAGACAGCCAAGTAGATGACACTCCGTAATTTGAAGACTCCTATTCCTACCATCTTGGGGTCTAACGATACTAACCTCCAGAGATCTGAAGCCAAACCGTGATGAGAGGGACACATATGCATAACAAGTGCCCATATTTCGACAGGAGCGCAGACTCAACTTGCGAAGATTGGGGCACTTGCTGATGGCCATTAGGTTTGTCAGGTGTTAACCACTGGCACTCATCCAAAATGAGCTCCTACATCAAAGAATCACATTTGGACAATTTACTAAAGGGCAGTCACAGAAATGCCATATGAACATGATGTATGACCATGATACTGTGAAAGGTAGGATCATATCGTACCTTCACAACTTGCACTAAAATAAAAAATTCTAACCAGTAAACCTAGAAATGCCATACAAGGCATGACCATCAAGAATCTCTGATACCACGAAGTGTACAATTAGATTCATACCTTCCCAACTTGCACTTTAAGTGCAAACTCTTGAACTAGCAGACAGTACATTTCGGTACATGTTTATGACTACAAAGTACATCCCAAAGAACATAGAGTTAACACAAAAATTAATTGTGAGAATAACCCTTTGCCTCTTTCCATTGAGTATATAGGATCATCATACCCTGTAAATTTGGGCATATGTTTGTTTATGCCATGGAAGTAAGATTTTTCACTTGGAACAAAATACACTTCACAACCCTGTAGTACCAATTTCTTTAGAGAAGGTGGAAAGTCTGTAATAAAGACCTATCAAAAACAAAAAAAATCATAAGTAATGTTTGCCATACAGCAATATCTTAAACTTAATCATGCTTACTCTCAAATCATTGAAAATTACCTATATTACATTAGACAGCAGATATTAAGATATGAAAAACATATGTTTTAGGGAGCCTAAAAAAAAGGTACTTAAGAAATATCAAACATAAGCAGTGAAAACCCAAAATTGGAGGAAAAAATGCACATGCTCACTTCTCTGCACCATCTAGTATTAACAAAACATTCAAATTGAAAAAACGTACAGAAGCAAATTAATTAATTTATAGCCTTGTTGGGCAAATTACAGACAAATGCAAATTACTGTAATTTATTACGTTCAATTGATAAAAATTTAATATTAATTTTTACCAATTTTCTTTTAACATCCATACTAGGTATAACAATAAATAACACTTTTAAAATTAGAATAAAATAATTTTGTATGATGGAAAAGATCTTTCAATGTCAACAGTCACTAAAACATTTTTAACCTGGGGTTGGCCCCCCTGTGTCATTTGCACTTTTATTCTCATAATTTCCTTAGTTTGGAGCACTTTACTCAGGGGCATTTGAAAATGCCTACTCCATATCCAGCACAAAAGCGACTGGCTTCTCCCAGTAAAGGGGAGTAACATTGTGGAGGTAGGGAGGCTACAGTGAAGGAACAGGTACTAGTAATTGAAAATACAGTGAAACCTCTACATAATGCTTTTTAAGGGACCATGAATTCTGAACACTGTATAGAGGAAAACACTATAAAGAGGAATACTGTAATACAGGCTTTTGGACGGGACGAGAAAAAAATTGGACATAATATAGAGGAAAACATTACATGGAAAAACGTTATATAGAAGTTTCACTGTATATGTTAATAACATATTTTTGTATTTCATTCTGCTTGTTCATGTGCAATAACAATACTGATTATGTTATATGCATAATGTTTGTTAATGACATTTTATATTGCATTCTGCTTCATGTGCAAAAAACAATACTAATTATGTTCTCCAATGTATAATACCAATTACAAATAAAACATAGATAGAAAGATATACAATAAAACAAGAGGAAAGAATTAACTAAAAACAAAAAACTAAAATGAAAACCCATGTGTATCTGGTACAAAAATCGGACTTTAGATAATTTTGTCATATGATACCAAGTATTTCTTATACTGACATTAACTTCCTTTTTGATGAAATGGAAATTATAAAAAAAAATCTCCAATTGAGACACAATCTTTCATGCAAAAGCAGTACAGAATACCAGACGAACCAATACCAACATCACTACAACCGTGAAAAGTCCAGAACAATGTACATAACGCTTTAAAATGATGAGACTTGCACCTTGTCACATACTACACATCTTACAACAGAGACCTCACACTGCCTTCCACAGGATCGTACACGGGGAAAAGAGGCAGCAGATATTCAAATTCAGTAATTTATGGAAGGGTATTTCTGTGAGCATGAATCCCTTCTTTTGCAGCTTTTACCAAGGGTTCTAGAGAGTAACATGAAACCCTCTGCCTACAGCATGATAAAATTTGCCTTTTTGACTTCTGGCTCTCACTTATGAGAAAATATTCCTCTGAAACCAATATTTGGCTTCCTGTGGGAGAAAAATCTCATGTAAGAGTGCCAGAAAAAAATGCCCATAATTGATTTACCCTAAGCACACCCTTGAGACTAGGATTGACAATAGGATTGACATCCTATATTGCCTATAATATAAAGGGGTTCTACTATATATTTTTTGCTGTAACTATACATATTCTTTTTATAAAATGAAAGAAACAAAAAATAAGTTTTTGACTTAGTTTGAGTCAAAATTACACATTTTCACACTTTCAGGCAAAATAGTAAAATACATTTCATGACTTATCAGTGACATTCTAATTGAATACTATAAAATTCAAAACACACACTTTTATATTTTATTTATATTTGAAAACTCAGTAAATTGGAGGTCATTATTATATACGAGGTCATTATTATAGACGAAATTGTTCCATAGACCAATTCAATCAAATGAACAAATACATACATGCCGAGCATCATAATATTGTTCAATGGCAACAAATGTCTCCAAAGCAGGGCAGGCCTGTTAAGTTGCCGGAACATTTTTAATGGAGCACATTGCTGTTCCCATCGCACTGGTGTGTCTACAGAATTAACACAACCCTTTGTAACAATGGATTTCGTTGTGCAGTGGAAGTACCCCACAAACTCTCGAAGTTGGCACATCATTATGGGCTGGGCAGTCAGATCCACATCTGCCCACAAAGTCCTGTCTCTGATAACTGCATCCAAACGGCGACATGTGCTGCAAGATATGAAACCAACATTCCATTAGTTTGCTTGTTACATTAATTATGTTAAATGTACATAATTCTTAACCAAAAATATAAAAACATTCGTAATTGGTCTAATGATGCATGGGATGGGGGCAGGTGTCCTGAAGTATGCATTGCACCAAGGCTTTCGGACTGAATATAACTTCACCCTCTGTGCATGTTTTCTAGAGTTTACTTTATTCTGTATCGTGTTGCTACACATTTTTTCATAAATTTAAAAAAGCATGTGTTTACTTGCTCTGGGGAAAATTTAGTCAACCCTCCACAAGTACAAACATTAAATTCTTATCTTGCGTTTATTTCTTGGCCTTGCCCCAGGGAAAGAACATATGTGCTATGTGTCTACAAACTACAGCAACAGTGCTGTGGGGAACTGTGCAAGATTTCTAGAATTCAGGGGGAAATATAGTTATTCAAATTATTGTCGTCCATGTACTCGTGTTAGGAAGTATTATTCCTTCATGAAGGAAATTATGAGGGATAAGAATCAAAATCTATAGTTCATTAACCCTTGAAAATAGATTTTATTACATTGGAGTGAATATTTTGTTAACATTCCCGCCAAAAAAAAGGTTCATTTCTTTCTGTATTCAAAATTCAACTAGTATATGGCTTACTGTAGGGATCACCGAAAACATGCACAGAATTCACTTCTCCCCGTAGCATGTCACACACAGTTTTTAATTATTTATGATGTAAAGTAAATAAAATGAATAAATAAACTATCCCCCTCTTCCTGTGAAAAGGAACAAGCATCAAAATAGGCCCATGGGCTACCATGGACTCTATGGAAGGTTATTGCAGAGATTTCACAAGGGCCATTTTGTTTCTTTCCAACCGTGCCGTTACTTACATAAAATGAACATTGATTTATTGATTGATTGACTGTTACTTGTGCTGCTAGAAAAATCTAACAATTCTGAATTTATTTCAGTAGCATTTACATTTTTCAACAGAGATAATGCTCAAGCAATGCCTTCTCATACAATTGAACTCTGCATCCACTCATCATTCTTATCAGTTCTGGGAAGGAAAGCAATGTGCGAAACTGTTGATTACTGTGGCGTGTTGTGTTAGATATTTTCTCACAAGCAAGCTATCACGTGAGCTATCATGTTCGACACTATTATCACATCCACCCTCCTCCAGTTTTCTGTATTGACTTGCGTGAAGACCAGAAAAGCTTAGTGTCTCATCTTGATCATGATTTTCAAAACTGATACAGCTTAGCATTACACAGCAGCTCAGCTTAACATAATACTGGCAAGACCTCACAAGCTCAAGTGCGCATCAATATCTAACCTCCCATTTTGGTTAAAGGAGAAAATTAAAATGATTACTGGGGTTGCGAGTTTGCCCACAAATGAAAAAGGGTAGCAACTAAGACAGAAAATAAGATATGCTTATGGTCTAAACAGAAAAAACATGTTTCATACAACATTGTTGCAATATTTGCTCCAAACCCCTCTAGAAAAAAACACACAAGAAAGACAATTTGCAATTAATGCAGTTCTGAGGAAGCTTATTTTAGTTCATAATTACCCCTGTAATTTCAATTTGATGAAATTATTTTGTTTATTGCATTTGACTCAATTGTATTCTACGATTTGCATTTCTTCAATAAATTTGCATTATATAATGCTTCACTTCATGACTGTGATTTTGATTCAAGTGCTTGTTATAAACAAAAATTATGAGCCTGCATGTCATTTTTATGCATTATTACATCTGTAAAAGTTATAGAACTCAATAACAAATATATCAAAATATTAATGCATGAATTTGATTCACAATAAAAGAATAAATACAATATTAACAGATGTTAGATAAAACATAACATGAGAGTAATCGCGTAACAAAAAAATATGGCGGAGTAATGGTGGGTTAAACATTACAGAGCTCTCTGACTTACAGCACATGTCACATTTTAAACTAGCCCAGTAAATACACAAAATTTTAAATATTTTGCATACACACATTTAAAATAAATTTCCAATGAATAATGAATAATATTTAAGATTCAAGTCAACTGCTAGTATTTGTCATTTGGGAGAAGAAAAAAAATTGCGAGGAATTGTTTACAGTTCATACTTTGGAAAACCCTAGCACCAGGAAAGACTTTTTTCTTTTCCTCTGAAGAAACAACAAAATTTGGACTCTTGTCTTAGAAAATCTTAAATGGGTTGATCCCAACTGTAAGGTACCCCTCCCTGTCACGGCCTCCTTAATACATTTGTAAGTATCATACCGATAAGCGATTTTCATGGCTCATAAAGTTTTGAGACACCCTCATATGCTTTGTCGCCACCGCATTATAATGCCAAATTATTTTCAATGGTAAGTTTTCTCGCTTCGCTTGCCTGGATGCAAGTTACGGCAAGGCTTGAGCCTTCCGCCCTCGCGTTCACTATAAATAACCTTGAGTCTATCCATTGCGTAATTACCAATTCACTTTTATAAGAAATCACTTCAGTAAGTACATTATAAGAAAGCGTCTAGTATTCAAACTGCGCAGTGATTGATACTTATTACGAACAGTGAATGATACTTATGAACTAACGAGGCCATGATAGAGAGGGGTACTGTACAGTCAGATCAACCCTTAAATGTGTTGTTACTGCTGGTAGATGCAATATGTTTGCCATGTAGATGGTCTAGGTAGAAAATATCTATAAAATCTATTCAGGAAGTTGGAATGCAGAAGCCAATAGTTTTTCACTGTATATTTCATACGTTCTATTACATTTTTCTTGCTAATGAAAATGCAAAATCTGGAAGTTCCTACACTGATTTTTAGTTAATAATACTTGCAAGGCACTTGCCTTCTTCTTATGTTTGAAATCAAAAAAGCTTAGAGACCCCTGCTACATTATATCTTGAGAAATGTGAATTACTTACCAGCCAAGGCTAATTACATCCCTGGGATCCAGAAGGCGCATAATGAGAAGTAACATTTCATCTGAGAGCTTGAGGATCGGGGCCACCTTGCTTCCTGGTCGCTTCACAATATCCCATTCTTCAGGCGCTATGTCCTCAGTGCCATCGCTACCCTCAGCGCTGTCGCATCTGGCACGTTTCAAGTGCGTGGAGGACTCATCTGCACTACGCTTCAGCGACATGACTGTAAATGGCTCCTGCAATCAAGGACACAACAATAAATAGCAAATATAATAAAAGGAAAAATAATATTAACAATCAAGTTTCAAGTCAAATCAATACAGTTGAACCTTCATTATCCAGGGTAATGACAGGGAAGGAGGTCCATGGAAAATCAACAACTTTTTTACTGTTTAATGTTTCAATAGAAAGATTAATTAGAAGAAACATATAGTACACTGCTCCATATGAAATGGGTCACACAAAAATTCAAAAATCAGGCAAATTCTGTTGATACAAAAGATCTTCATGTGAGCATTTTAGGGCTCACATGGCTATCTCTCGCATCACAATCTCCATACCCCTCAATCATTCCAGACATTCTCTTCTACACTTCTTTCAAGATCTTCAAAAACTTAATTCTGTCAAACCTCTGTGAGCCTACCTCTGTTTCTTCTGTAAAATGAGAATCACTCATAAACCTCTGTTAATGAACCCTTTTTGTATGACCAAACCCTTACACCTATGATTCCATTTCAATTATATTTGATTTTTTCACCTGCATTCATTTATTTCTTATGTGTTCCAGTTTAGATATTTCTCTTCTTAAAAATCCATTTGTAGACTCACTAATTTATCTTTCTCTTCCCCAATTCACATTTCTGAGCCCAATAGCACTACACATTGAAAGATTGTTTCAAAAAGGCTCATCTTAATAAACCTCGATGTTACTTTTCCTCAGAGCAATGAGTACCTTTCTAATACCTTGACATTCACGGGTGATCTTTGAAACAATATATTTTCTAGAATTTCCTTCATTCCTCTGAGTTATTTAAATTCACGACATGCTTCTATCTGATCTCCATTTATTGGAATATTATTACTTTTCTTTCTTTGCTTCTACCTTATATTTTGTTTTGGGAAAATTTGTCTTTAATCCTACTTTTTTTGCAAGTTTCCTCAAGTTTTTGCATCATGTACTCCCTTATCATTGGACAAAATCACCTGGTCATTAGCAAATAATAATGCATGAAGGTCAATCTTCAACAATATATACCCACATACTAATTTAATTTATTTTTATCATAATCCATATTTGTTTTGCCATTCATTTAAAATTTCAAGCACATAAATCTTGAAGTAGGTAGATGATAAAAAAAACACCATAGACCCGTTGCTTGGGCAAATCATTACCCATATTTATTCTTGTTTCTGGATTCATTTATCACTTTTACTCCACTTATATAATCAGAGCTGACACCAACATTTTCCAGAATTTGAGGAAGTCTAATAAGCCTTATCGTGTGTTTTTTCTAAGTTGATAAATACAAGATAAGTCCTTTTTTCATGTTAATCTCTTTTCTAGCACCTGCTTTATTGTTACTAATATAATTTCTTCCAGCTGCAAAACCACTTTGTTCCTTTTCTGTATTAAACTCCCTTTCAATTCTGTTATAAAATACATCCTTAGTCCTCTTAGATGAAGTTACTCTCATTCCTCTATGATTTTTACACTAATTTTGTCCTCTTTTTTTGGGGGGGGGGGGGGGCGAATTGATGTTGGATAAGCTTGCGTCCATTTCCTAGACATCTTTTCTCCTCTCAGTTTTTAAAAATT
>JAHLJT010006945.1:0-42554 GCA_031308135.1 Acheta domesticus
TGGGAATGACGGACCCGATCCGCCGGACCTTAGTTCGGGTTGTAAACAGTTGGGCTCTTGGCTTCGTCGTGGCCTGGCCCGATGCTCTGGGCATAGAGGAGGGACTTGGTGTCCCGGCGCATGTGAGTGGCGCGTCGTCATACAGGCGACATTGACTCTGGCACTAGCCCGGACAGCTAGTACCTCTGAGCTGGCAGGGCGGCCCTAGACCCAGGCGTTGAATGGGGAGGTTGCCGTGAGGGCAAACTGCGTTCCGGCGGGATCAGAATATTGGCCCGAGGGGGTACTTGTACACCCGACGAGGCTGCGGATTAGGGGCTAACGCCCGGGTGCCCACCTAGGGGCTTCGGCCCCCTAATAAAGTACAAGTGCTGGGGTGCCCATTTAGGCAAGCACGTTATACACATATATTACTCGTTCACTTTACATTTGCAGACGGAGCGCTGCGATCTGTTTACATGAGGTCACCGCCGACTGAGAAACGCGCGTCTGCAGTATATAATGACCGTTTAATATGATATAGATGGCGGTGAGCAGCACACAGAACCCCGGCGGGGCAAGAACAACCATTAAGCAGTAGATAAGTGGAAAGAAGAAATAAAAATATTGTGCGTGAATGTTGTGAATAGCGTGTGGTGTGATCTATTTTATCTATATTATCTTAATCATTTAAGGGCGCAAATCCAGCTCACTGTCAGAAAGGCATAATTCGTCAGCGGTCTCCGTAGTGCTTGTGCTGCCTTCGGAGACAGCTGATTGGTCAGATGCTGATTGACATCGGGACCATTCGTGTGTTCTCGGTTGTGTTTTGGGCCTTCACTCTCCAAACAACATTAGTTCCTAATTGTGCCGTCTGCAAATGTAAAGCGAACGACTAGTACGTCTTTGTTACTGCGGTGCTACTAAGTCGTCTGCTTCCGACTGCAGCTCCGAACAAGAGCTTTGCGCTCGCTGGCTCGTCCCTCGAGCGCGCTCCTAGAACCACTTTCTTATCAAGTTCCTTGTATTAACAATATTTAAATGCGTGAACCATCACAGTACCAGTACATTTCATTATTATTTCCTACATTCATGTTGTATAAACTTTTAACACGTTTTGCAAAGGACTCTGAGACGATCTGGAAGAACCTGTAAAACGAACATTGTTTATCGATGTCGGTTACATGTCGTTGAATTAACTTTTAATGTTATAGATTTCGTGATCGTTTTCAAGCCTATGACTAGCAACTTCACTAACTTCATTAATTTCCTTTCTGAGATAGAAAAGGCTAATGTTCGTTACCCGTGTTATCGTCGCCACCTAAATGGTACCGAATACCTCCTTGCAATGATAATTTCAGGTGCAGTGATGCAAATCATTAAGGATCAACATTGTCAGAATTATTTAGAGTTAGTGTTACACCCCCAAATTAATTTTAAAATTTTCATATCTGTATCTTTCTGCTTAGAGAGATTGTTTATTGTTGTTTCTCTTTAGGGATCCTGTTGCCTCCTGTTCTGATAGTGCAATAAATCAAGATATCGCTTCTTGTTCCTCAGGTAAGTATATGATATACTGTTTTAACTTTATTTTATGAACCCAGATTACAAATCATTGGGGTGGTACGTGGAGTAGTTGGTAAAAATTATTCCAGAGTTGTTCCAAAACAATGTCGCGGGATGGCGGTATCGACTTAAAAAAGCCGTCCTTGAGGCTCTGGAGACCCTCAAAAGCAGCCGGTAGCTCCCCGCGATTAAACGGGTCTGCCCCAAAGAACTCGAGGGCGCAAGTACCCAACGGAATTACAAATTCTGTACTTGTTAGGGAACGTAGGGATCACATTCCTCGCATAATGAGTGTGCTCGAACTTAATTTGCGAGATTTCCGAAGCTTTTGGAAACATCTGTTTGTTTTGCTCTTAAGACTTAACAATAAGACTGCAGTCGAGAGAATTTCAAGTATTTTTTCAAGAATTTCAAACTTGCAGGTGTAAGTCCTAGCGTGATAGCACGTGGGTTATTATGGCAATTGCTAGAGTCCAACTTTTTGTGTTTTCTGTACATTTCATCTTTTCTGCTTTTGTATTGTGTCCGCCGACTGTTTTCCAAACTGAAATTGTTTTTTAAAAACATCTTGATAATGTCCATGTTCATTTTTTTTCAAAAATATTATTATTTTCGTGTAATTTGGCGGGTAAAGTACGCAAATTTTAGATTGTAATTAAATATTTTTTTCTCAAAAACCACTTCAATTTTTCTGAAATTCTCGTATGTATCAAGGTAAAGTGAAAAAATAATGCTTGTACTACTTACGTGTACTCTCCGCAATTTCGAAAGTAGCAAACGGTTAACATTCAAAACTAGAAAATTGAAGATAGAGATTATTGCCTAGACAAAGTCTCTTGTAAAACTATTTATAAAAGATCATTTACAATTTTATGAAGTAACTAATATTTTGGCGTAATTTGTACTTAAAAGTAAAGCACTTTCTTAAAATTGAATTTAAATAAAAGATTTTCTTAAAACCCGCTCCAGCTTTCTACACCTATAATGGGACCCTGAAAACAATGACACGAGTCACATATTCGTTCAAATACAAGAATGATCGAAAATTCCAAATAAAGAAATGATGCGAGAAAGTATGGTCTGGTTGAACATCAACACTAATTTGCGGCGGGTCAATTATATTGCCATATCTTTTTATTTTTCCAAACATTTTGAACTTCAATATTAAAAAAGGTGTTGCTCTGACGGAAGTTGACTTCTTTACCGTTTCTGACTAATGCACTCACACTCCACACTTGTTGGTTTTTTCTCATTTTTTTAAAGCTGTTTAGCTTCAGGAGTATGTTGTTGCTAGTCCACCTCTAAATTTGTCTGATACAAACGTTTTTGTTGATAGATGGAGAGTGTTTTCCCACAGACAAGACCAGCACAATCCAGGCACCAGAGAACCAAAGAGCAGATGTGGATTACATCCGTGAGAGAAGCTTCCCCAACTATGACCAGACTACGCACCACAAGCACGCGCACCCACACACGCGCAGCCACAGCGAAAACTTTTTAAGTGCTCCATCTGCGAGAAGATGTTAGGTAAAAGAGGGAACTTGCTTAGGCACATGCGCATCCACACAGGTGAGAAGCCTTTCCAGTGTTCCATATGTGAGAAGACCTTCACGGAAAAAGGAAACGTGGACAGACACAAGCGCACCCACACTGGCGAGAAACATTTCCATTGTTCCATCTGTGAGAAGACCTTCACTATGAAAGATACCTTGAATAAGCACATGCTTACCCACACTGGCGAGAAACCTTTCCAGTGTTCCTTTGTGAGAGGACCTTCACTTTACAAGGTACCTTGAATACCCACATCCGCAACCACACTGGTGAGAAACCCTTCCAATGTTCAATTTGTGAGAACTCCTTCCGTCAGAAAGGACATTTGATTAGTCACATGCGCATCCACACTGGTGAGAAACCTTTCCAGTGTTCAATCTGTCAAAAGACCTTCAGTCAAAGGGACACTTGGCTAGTCACATGCTCATCCACACTGGCGAGAAACCTTTCCAGTGTTCCATATGTGAGAAAACCTTCAGTCATAAAGGAACCTTGAATAAGCACAAGCTCACCCCACACTGGCGAGAAACCTTTCCAGTGTTCCATATGTGAGAAAACCTTCAGTCATAAAGGAACCTTGAATAAGCACAAGCTCACCCACACTGGTGGGAAATCTTTCCAGTGTTCCATCTGTGAGAAGACCTTCACTCTTAAAGGAAACTTGAATAAGCACAGGCTCACCCACACAGGCGACAGACCTTTTCAGTGTTCCATCTGTGAGAAGACCTTCACTGAAAAAGGCAACATGGATAGACACATGCGCATCCACACAGGTGAGAAACCTTTCCAGTGTTCCATTTGTGAGAGGACCTTCACTTTGCAAGATACCTTGAATACCCACATCCGCCAACACACTGGTGAGAAACCCTTCCAATGTTCCATTTGTGAGAACTCCTTCCGTCAGAAAGGACATTTGATTAGTCACATGTGCATCCACACCGGTGAGAAACCTTTCCTGTGTTCAATCTGTCAAAAGACCTTCAGTGAAAAAGGACACTTGGCTAGTCACATGCTCATCCACACTGGCGAGAAACCTTTCCAGTGTTCCATTTGTGAGAAAACCTTCAGTCATAAAGGAAACTTGAATAAGCACCATGCTCACCCACACTGGTGGGAAATCTTTCCAGTGTTCCATCTGTCATAAGACCTTCATTGACAAAGGAAACATGAATAGACACATGCGCATTCACAGAGGTGAGAAGACTTTCCAGTGTTCCATCTGTGAGAAGACCTTCATTGACAAAGGAAACATGAATAGACACATGCGCATTCACAGAGGTGAGAAACCTTTCCAGTGTTCATCGGTGAGAAGACCTTCACTTTGCAAGATACCGTGAATAACCACATGTGCAACCACACTGGTGAGAAACCTTTCCAGTGTTCCGTTTGTGAGAAGACCTTCACTTGAAAAGGACCTCTTGGATAGGCACGTGCGCACCCACACTGATGTGAATCCCTTCCAGTGTTGCATCTGTGAAAAGAGATTTTCTGTGAAGCAGGCCCTAGTTGATCACATGCGCGCCCACAGTGTTCCAGTGTGATGTCAATGTTCAATAGACGAAAAAAAACACTCGCCGGAACTTCTTTCTTTACAAAAGAAACACTCGCCGAAACGGTGTGCTTGCATTTATCCTTGCGCACCTACACAAGTAAAATACCTTTTTAATTAGTCAATCTGACGATACTCTCAGGGGAGCTCGCAAGCACAACTCACTAATTCTTGAAAAAAATATTTTTCAATGTTTTATTCTTGAGATGACTGTCATTCAAGTGGCAAGTTTGCTTTATCACGTGAGTATCAACCTTTGAAACATTTTTGTTCCATCTGTGAGTTCTCCACCAGACGGTTGCAAGTTGCTTATGATCACACGGACGAAAAACATTCCACATAATTACATTAAAAACATTATTCGAACGAACGATCAAAAACTTTAAAACCAACTAGTCTCTAATCATACTTTAGTATGCTGAAAAAATGTATAAAAATACATGAAGACTGAGTATCCACGTAAGTTATTCATTCCCTATAATTTGAAATAACAGTAAATACTGAAGACTAATTATTTCAAATTTATGTGAATATACTATTATAAAGTTATTGAATATTTGAAGGAAAAAATCTAAGCTAATTACAAATCTAAAAAATCAGAAGAGCAACTAACTAGGTTCTTATAAGAGGATGACGATCTCATATACATGCTTTTCAAGGTAATTCTTGCTTTTCGAGTATTTGGTGCTTGCTGGCGATAATAACTTGCAGACTTGAACAATATAGAAGAGAAAGGAACTTACTATAGGGTACATATTCCTCTGCCAATTGTTTACATTTATTCCCCTAAATTGTGTTTTGTATCAAAGTCATATTTGTCCCAAGATTTACGAGCACTGATAAAATCTAAATCCGAAAGTCCGCTAAATATTTGTAATGGACTCTCGAGCATTTTAATGGCCGTTGCTACGGACGCGTTCTTAAAGTATTGTTAGGATGGTTGCTAAGGGGCTACGAGCGTGTTTGCCAACGTAACTAACAAAAATAATGTAGCGGGCTCACTGATTTAGATTTCACCAGTAATCGTAAATTTTGGATAAATATGTTCCACTGGTCTATTTTGTTTATTTCCCCCATGTCCCGTTTGTACCTCTTCTCCCCCTTCCCCACTTCTTCCGTGTCCGATTTTGTTTCTTCATTTGACTCTACTAATTTTCTAATATTTACTAATTTTACTTTTCCTCAGTTTATCTTTTCATCTTCTCCATTTTTGTCTATTTTGTCCCCTTCCGGTCTTCGTCCCCCTTTTCCACTTTGTCCCACTTGTCCCCCTTTCTCCTTTTGGTCTTTACGCGCACGGCGATTGTTTTAAAGATGTAGCAGACCTTGTACCAACAACCATTGCTACAGACTTTGAGAGAAATGAATCTTAACTGGTAAAGGTTTGAAATGTTTATTTGGAATTAATAGAAATAAAAAACCCTAGTGTTCCCGTGCGAAAACTTCACTTTATTAAGTTTTATCATCTTCTCTGTCCTTCCTTTTCCATATTAAGACAGAAAGTTGTGAACGAAACGAATTAATTTGTTTAAAAGTGTATAAATGTGACTTGCAATGCATTTACAGAATGTCAAATAAAAATTAAAACAATGAAATGATGTTTGAAAACAAATGTTGAATAAAGATTTGTTCAGTATTATGTACAAATGGTCCTAAAACAATTCACATTTCCTTCAAAACAATATTTGGAGTAATAATACAATCTTCCTTGACAGCTTTTCCCTTCGCTTGATAGTCACAACTCTATTAGGAAAGATTTTTACTCTTGAGAAGGCTACGTAAGTTGTCCGTGTGAAAATACAGCCTCGTGCAAGTGCTACCCTGGTCTTTGGAAACATTTTAAACTTTATTACTGAATTGAGCAATTTAATCGCGTAGAATAGCAAAGGAAATAGTTTTATTTCACATATAGGTGGCAGATCCTGCACGTCTCCGAATAGATGGGGCAGTATCGAGAACGCCGGTCCAGCAGAATGTAATAAAATGTTCAAGAAGCTCCTATTTTGTAGATTACGGTGCGAAGAACATTTCTGTAAGGTCATTTTCGTCAAAATTCCAGATTTTTTAAGTCCCTAGAACGCTTTGTTTAGGAGTTACTATACCACACAGATTTTAAAAATTCTGCTAGTGTTGCAGGTTGTATTTGAAATGAATATTATTTAGAAGCTTTTTTTTTTTCCAACAAATCCTTCACAGTTTTGATGTCAAAATGCAGTTCACCACGTCTCCCTGAAATTCTCTCTCTTCAGAGACCTCGTTTATAAAGATTAGTAGTATGAGCCACGAAATATGTCCTTACAACTGAAATAGTACTTATAGGAGAAGATTTTGATAAACAATGAAACATGAGGCGATGTAACAGCATCTGCACTATCGTTTGCTCTACCAAGTATAAGTTCACCTCTGGTGTCTGTAAAATATGTAATATCAATTCCATCTAACATTAATGAACCTATGCAATCTGATTCCTGCAGTGTTTTGCATTTTGGCTTAGCACACTTCAAAATATTCTCTGCTTCCTCTTGCTGGGAGCTTATCTTATGCACCGAGTACGTTTTTAAACTGTTCGTACCTGTGGAGAGATATCATATCAAGGTTTTCCTAAAAAATGTATGTATGAGGCGAAATAGAAAACAAAATACTGTGGAGAGCAGACAGCGATGTATCTGTAACACCGTTCTTCCATGATTAATAAATCCATCTTAGTAATAAATGTATCTAGCTTAACATCTAGATCTTTTAACATGCCTAAAATAGTATTACTGAATGTGCTGATAGAAATCTTTCTAATAGTTTAATTTATATGCTGCAAATTTTGTTGCAAATGCTGTATCGTGACTTAAAACTCTGACTTGAAAATTTGACCGAATTACTGCTGGTAACGGAAATACTGGTATAGTTAAAACTCACACAAGGCGGGTGATGTCGGGTTTGCGATGCACCTCAGTCTTTGCCTCGTTCACTAATATTCGAGAGCGGGATATCGCTTGCGTTGACATGATCCGATTCTATTCACATCGATGCTTCGGCCGGGATATTATCGTTCACCGGACAGGAATCTTTTATTTTATATTGTGTTTACCGAACCTAACAGGATAGTTCCGCTCTTCGCTGTAGAGAGTCCTGCATTCTTTGCCAATATTGTTTCTTCTTTTTGACAAATAACGTCAAAAGTTGTCAGAGTTCTCCCTCTATTAAATTTGACTTGGCTCACGGACTTGTACGCCCAGGCTTGTCGTACGTAGTTTTGGTTGTATTGATAACGTAGGACGAGAAAATATGTAACAGATTGTCCAGTAATATCTCATTTTGTAGTTTACGATATGATGAACAATTCTTTAGGCATTTCTCCCCGAATTTTCAAGTTTTGCGGTCGTACATGCTTTGTTCAGGAGTTATATAACTATATAGACTTCGACAATGCTGTCGAGTGATGCGGGTTGCATTTGACATTAATGTTTAGATTTCTTTTCAACGTATCCTTCACAATTGTAAAGTCGAAGTGCAATTAGTCACGTCTTCGTGAAATTTCTTTCTTTGAAGATTATTTGGACAATGATTGGTTGCCCGAGATAGCTACATATTGTAAATATTCTACTGAAATAATATAGACGAGGGTTGGAGAAGAATGATAGTTATAGATTTTAACAATATAATGTTATAAACCTTTAAGAACAGCTTTATAAAGAATAAATGCATAGTAACCTAATTCTTTTAGGACCGAATCCCAAGATATTTTGTTCACGGCTTGAAAATATTTAATATGAACTAAATCTGGAGATTTAGATACATCAAAAACAGATTTGACAGTGATTTGCTTCAGTTTGGCTTCAATCCAACAACATATTAAGGACATTTGTTAATCTTCTTGGCTTGGATTTCAAGTAATTGCTAACTAAATGTGTCGTCGTTGCAAGAAACTGTAATTAACTTCTGATCTTCTTGTGGATACAATATTGTGATATACCAGAATACGATGGATTTTATTTGATGATGTTAGTTAGACATGGGGTAGATAAATGGGGATTCAATATGGCGGTATGGGCCTTAGCAACGGCGGCGCAGAGGTTGGCAAGGTCAACAAACTATACACGGGCCCTGATGACGTCAGGACGCCGGCTAGATGGCTGAAGAACCTAAGAGGGAATTGGTGCAAAAACGAATGACTGTCTGAGGTCGCGGCTACTTGGATTTGTAAGAGACGCACGGGTTGGCTATAAAAGATCAGATAGTCTAATGTTGCCGCCGTGTTTTGAAATAATAGAAGGATGGACGCCTACCGAGCCATGAAGGGTTTAAAAATGCATTAAACAGGACATTCTGACTCGGGGTGTCGTAGAGTGAAGATCGTACATTCCGTCTCTGGGTGTCGTGGAGTATAGATCGAACATTCTGACTCGGGGTGTCGTAGAGTGAAGATCGTACATTCCGTCTCTGGGTGTCGTGGAGTATAGATCGAACATTCTGACTCTGGGTGCCGTAGCGTAAAGATCGTTTGTAGGCAATATAGTGGGAAGGTGAGACTTGTATAGCTTGTTTTCGGACTTTGTCTTGTGAGAGAGGTGATAGTTTGTTTTCGGACTTTGAAATAATTTACCAGAAGTGATTTTCGGAGGACTTGTTCAGATTTTCGGACATTGCAGTTGGACTTCAATAGTCTACATAACCGGTGGGAGAGATTAGGAACCGGGAGCGTCGGACAAGACTAACAGATAGTTTAGGCAGTGTGGACTGGACGTGTCAGCGGCGGCGCAAGACCGGAAAAGAGAAGCGGAACTTGGAATTAACAACGGCCAAGTGAGAAGCGACTACGGAGCGTTGGCATGCAAAAACGGTAAAAAAATACTGCAGTATAAAAGAGACAATTTATTCAAAAGGGGTCATGACCATCTAATTAATTGTTTTAATTTAAAAGTTAAATAAATTGTTGAATTTTGTTCTTTGGAAAAGAAAAGAGTTTTTTCATTTGTCAATCATAATTTTTAATTAGTTGAAAGCATAATTATTACATTTCAGATTCCACGCCATACTGTATAGTTGGCAGATCAGGTAATCGGCTATCGAGGCGATAGCGAGTATTTGTATCCGGACCCATCGACCCAAGCTAGCTGGATGTTTTAGATAATTTTTGTTAAATCAGATAGAAAAACTTTGATAGTAATTCATGTAACCTGTTTCTGGCGCCCAAATCTTAATAAATTTGGAACAGGACATGATTACAGCCACGCTTTTGATGAGACGTTGAGAAAGGTATATTTCAAAATGGCGCGCCAACTGGGGCATATTTTGTTATAATTTATAACAAAGTGAAGTACGTTTAAAGGAATTATTATAAATTATAACAAATTGATCGAAAAGGAATCTGAAATTTATTGATTGACATATGAAATTAACTGTAATTATAAAAAAAAAAGCCAAAACCATTTCATTGAGGAGAATTTGATAGTGAGAATTTTAATTTGTATTATAATTTCAAGATGGAGACTAGAAGTAAGACAGCACGTTCCGAAAATGTCGAAATAGATAATGTGGCGGCTAACGGTATGAATCCCGAAGGAGACATGTTGCGAGAATTAGTTGAGGTAGAACAGAAAGAAAAGGAAGTAGCGGCAGCTTCAATAGACAATACGGATTCTAGTAACTTGATAATAATTAAAATGTTAGCTGAATTGAAGGCAGAAATGAATGCCAAATTGGAAGGTATAAAGATAGAAACGACACAGGAATTTAAGAATTTTCGTAAAGCAATATGTGAGGAGATATCACAGTTACGGACCGATACAGCTAATGGATTTAGTAAGATTTATTCAAAAATGGATGCGTTTAATTGGCAAGTAAATCAAACACAGAAAGAGCAAAAGGAATGTTTTAATAAAATTAATTCTGAAGTTGGGGCTTTACAGGAAAATGTTACAGCATTAGAACATACACAAAACCAACAATGTAAAAAAATGACGGACGCTGAATCGCGTGTAGAATATTTAAATGAGATATCGCAACAACATGGCGACAAAATAGAAAAGATTGAATTAAAAATAGTTGTTACAGATAGTAAGGTAGAACAACAGATACAAGAGGAGCTAAGGAATATTAGAACTTTGCAAGAATTGGAATCGGAAAAAACAGATAACAGACATTAACGGTGAAATAGATCAGTTGAAAAATGAAGTCCTAATACGCACGCAGGGAAATGTAATGGCATCCGCGTTAGTTTTGCAAAGTTATTTAAAATTCCATGGGGATGTCAAGGAGCAACCGTGGACTTTTATCTCGAAATTAGAAAGGCGAATGCACAGAGTTGCATTACACAATGGCGCAAATTTCTTGAAGAATTCGGTGTACCGAGAAAAATCATTAGTGATTTGGGAACACAATTTACCAGCGGAAAATGGTAAACAGATGGGGACATATAATTATCGGAACATTAAACCGTATAAAAGGGACGATACCCATGACTGAATATTCTTGTCCATGGATAAATCATTGTTAATAATATCTGTATATAATAGTGTGTAATAGTGTTTGTTGTGTTGTTACGTCTATTTTGTTAGAATGTGGAAAAATTTTCAATTAACATGTGATGGATATAAGACGGAAGTAAATAGCAGGCAATAATTTATACTCAATGAGATGATTCAAAACTATGTTGGCAATATTCACAAAACAAATGTAAATAGTTTAAGGCTGCAAGATACAAGATATGTGTTGTGTAAAGTGAAAGGTGTCAGTGAATATATCGTAGTGAAGTAAGAAGAAAGTGTTTATTGTAGTCTTGTCATTTAGTTATGTTGTAGCAAACCAAATGACGCTTGGAGAGGGGAAGTTGTGATATACCAGAATACGATGGATTTTATTTGATGATGTTAGTTAGACATGGGGTAGATAAATGGGGATTCAATATGGCGGTATGGGCCTTAGCAACGGCGGCGCAGAGGTTGGCAAGGTCAACAAACTATACACGGGCCCTGATGACGTCAGGACGCCGGCTAGATGGCTGAAGAACCTAAGAGGGAATTGGTGCAAAAACGAATGACTGTCTGAGGTCGCGGCTACTTGGATTTGTAAGAGACGCACGGGTTGGCTATAAAAGATCAGATAGTCTAATGTTGCCGCCGTGTTTTGAAATAATAGAAGGATGGACGCCTACCGAGCCATGAAGGGTTTAAAAATGCATTAAACAGGACATTCTGACTCGGGGTGTCGTAGAGTGAAGATCGTACATTCCGTCTCTGGGTGTCGTGGAGTATAGATCGAACATTCTGACTCGGGGTGTCGTAGAGTGAAGATCGTACATTCCGTCTCTGGGTGTCGTGGAGTATAGATCGAACATTCTGACTCTGGGTGCCGTAGCGTAAAGATCGTTTGTAGGCAATATAGTGGGAAGGTGAGACTTGTATAGCTTGTTTTCGGACTTTGTCTTGTGAGAGAGGTGATAGTTTGTTTTCGGACTTTGAAATAATTTACCAGAAGTGATTTTCGGAGGACTTGTTCAGATTTTCGGACATTGCAGTTGGACTTCAATAGTCTACATAACCGGTGGGAGAGATTAGGAACCGGGAGCGTCGGACAAGACTAACAGATAGTTTAGGCAGTGTGGACTGGACGTGTCAGCGGCGGCGCAAGACCGGAAAAGAGAAGCGGAACTTGGAATTAACAACGGCCAAGTGAGAAGCGACTACGGAGCGTTGGCATGCAAAAACGGTAAAAAAATACTGCAGTATAAAAGAGACAATTTATTCAAAAGGGGTCATGACCATCTAATTAATTGTTTTAATTTAAAAGTTAAATAAATTGTTGAATTTTGTTCTTTGGAAAAGAAAAGAGTTTTTTCATTTGTCAATCATAATTTTTAATTAGTTGAAAGCATAATTATTACATTTCAGATTCCACGCCATACTGTATAGTTGGCAGATCAGGTAATCGGCTATCGAGGCGATAGCGAGTATTTGTATCCGGACCCATCGACCCAAGCTAGCTGGATGTTTAGATAATTTTTGTTAAATCAGATAGAAAAACTTTGATAGTAATTCATGTAACCTGTTTCTGGCGCCCAAATCTTAATAAATTTGGAACAGGACATGATTACAGCCACGCTTTTGATGAGACGTTGAGAATGGTATATTTCAATATGTTCCACCTTACTGTATGGTATGCAATTCAGATTTATTCGTGAAAATGAGTTATTTAATTTGGTCTACTTTATATGGCTTGTTCAGTCGACAACTAATAGGTACTCTTATTACGAGAATATGCTAAAGGAGAGTGAAGTTCGAGGCATTTCAGATGGCACTGTGCATTACATAGATTACACTACTTTTTGAATCTACTTCCTGCACTGCACTGTTCCCTTGTTCTTCATGCATCCTATGATTTGTACTTTTATGATCATTTTGTTTCAAAACGTGAATCAGTTCTCGTTTTGGGGCACACATGAATCAGAGCACAGGGTAATTTTTGTAAGTGTGGTTTCTCTTTCCCTAATAAGTGAAGGTGCCTAAACTACAACACTAGATATATATCATTGCCCGACTGACAGGCAATACCTCATACAATGTCCTTACTTACCTATATCAAACCGTATTAAATTACAAAGCGATAATATTTTCCTATAATAGAAAATGCCCGGGGTACTGTTGAATTCGCTTAATCCTCACCGTTGCACATGAGTGTACATGTTGAAGTTCTAAAGTAGTCTTCCGCTGTAACTTGCCTCTCTGCCTGGCTACACCATAGTGTAATTTACTAATCATTGGTTGATGGAGTAGGAACAATTTGGAAAGAACTATGAGCTATAAAATGAAGTAAGAGCAAATTGTAACTAATGTTTAACACCGTATGATCATAAAGCATTATGAATATTAAAGAAAGAGGGAAAGTAATTGGAACAACAATGAAAATGAAAACTAGATTTTATAAAAAAAAAAGTTGAATTAAATGCAGTGCCAGAAACAAATGTTAAGGCATCGCGAGTCGGCGCGGAGGAAATCGGCGATACGGCAACACCGCCTGCTATCGATATGAGATCGTCGAACGAGAATACAATGCAGTTAATTTTGGATATGTTAAGAGAAAATATAGAGAATTGTTTAATTTTTCATGCACGAGTAGAAGCTAAATTGGAGGAAAATAAAAGGGAGAATCACGAAATGTTAAGAGAAAATAGTGCTAAATTAGATTCCACCTATAATAAATTAATCGAAAATGCTAAATTAGAAGCTAAATGTGAAGAGATCAATAACTTAACGCATCACAGTTTTGAAATTCTAAACCCAATACACTTATTAAGGTGGCATAGTTCTGATTTTCACGGATAACTCTGAATTTTCGAAAATTTTTAAAGTTTGACATATTTTCGGCGTCTTCCTAGAGGACAAAATTGAAGATAGAGATTTTTCCTTCAAATGAAATTTGTTCTCCGAAATTGGTTCTTTGTTTAAGGTCATATATTGATTTGAAAATTTTAGCAGTTTTCGCGCAATATTGCTTGCAAAATGTGCAATTTAAAAAAAATACAAAATCAAGATTTTCTCAAAAACGGCTCCAAATTTTTTCTTTAACCGTTTGGTGCGGATAATGCTAAATGTACTGTATTAGATGACATAAGCGCCATATTGCTACATCCTTTTGGTTTTTTCAAAAATTGCAAACGTCATTTTTTGCCTTCTCGCGTTAATATTTACATTAGCTGCAATTTGTTGACATTATTATTTATATGAGTACATGTGCTTTAAATAATGTCAAGTAAAGATTCTCGAAAACACAATCGTTTTCTGAGAAAACTAGCTCACATTTCCGCATTTTCAGAAACGCTCAAACGCCATTTTCTCATAAATGTCTACATTTGCACATTACCACCAATTTGTAAACATCATTACATTTGTGATTTTTTTGTGCTTCAAATAACTTCAAATGTATTTTTATAACTCAAAATTTTCTGTGAAAAAGAGCTTCAAATTTCGCATTTTTAGTAGCGCTAAAACGCCATATTCTTTAAGACTACACAAAATTTTTAAAAGAAAATTGCCATATAGGTCTAGGATTTTGTGTTTTTTAATATTCTAATATGAATACTTACGTTCTACCATTAGGAAAGACAAAAATTAAGAAAATATAAAAAAATTGTGCACTGGGCGGCTGTAGATGGCAGCTGGCAAGAGTATGTGGCAATTCCGAATAGCTAGCGTAAACCGAAGGAAATAGGAAACTAATACGGGAAAGTTTGTGCCTTTCTGTAGCAGCACTAGTTATTATTGGTATTGATATAAGTTGCATATTATGTTCTACTGTTTTGCTTATAATTGTTTCCACGGTGTAAGATATATATAGGTGTGTCAACTAGCCGCCTTTTGGACAAAAGTTTTGAAGCCAGTTTGAGGCTAGTTCCTCGCTTATCCGTACGGTGCGCACGATCGGATTGGGCATTGATGATGGCGTCTCGCGCATTTAGTATTTTGTGGTGTTTTCGTTTCAAGGAAGGTATACCGCTCACTGAATACACGTAATAGTAGAACCGCTACTGTAAATGTATCGGGATCTTTTAAGACCTATTATAAAGTCTGACGGGGCTATTAATTGTTTTAAATGTTTTGCAGCGAAATCCATGAATATCTGCGAATATATGATTTAAGTACCAAAGAATGAGGATTTCTGTTTAAAAACAGGAGTTGGAGCTATAACAACAACAGAAAACAAAGGGATTCTAGTTATGAAAATCATTTAAACAGTGATTTGCTATTAATCATTTGATATTCATGCTGCTCAGCAGTCAACAGGTTTGTTCTTCGCAACAGTATATTCATTACTGCCCTCATTGAAAAACAATGTCAGTGCCAATTATAATTTTCTAGTAGAAATATTTTTTCCTTTTTTGACAGATGATCTTATGAAGTGATTTTTGCCTTGTTACTGACGCTTCTGTACACATTTTGCAATTAATAAATTATATGAAATAAAATAATGCATGGGTTCTATGTCACAGATGTACAATTTACATTAAGAACAAACACTACATATCTTTAGGACCCTAACATGAAATTAACAAAATCAATACCTGGTCTCATTCCGATAAAGAAATTCTTCACCAACAGAGTAATTTATCTGTGGAATCAACTAAGACATTATCTTTTTGCTAACAACACAAGAATTCAAAACCAATTATGAGGAATGTAGATCCATGAGCTTAAGGACAAGACAAATTTTTCCTTTTATAATATGCAGAGCAGTGCCTCCACTACATAACTCCAGCTTGTCTGCAGCATGTAATACATTCTCAATATCAAACAATGCATGTAAAGCTGTACTAAACGAGGAATTTTCATTACCAAATAAAATATTTAAATTTGAATCTTTAACAAGAATAACCCACAAAATAAAAAAGGAGTTTATTATAATTCAACTTGATTCTTTATTTCAATATTAATAATATTCAATTTATACATATTATTTTCTGAAATAATTACAGTTTACATACTTTCTTCATTTCCTAAATATATTAATGTACATAAATGTGGCATAAGTAACTTGTATTTAAATTTTACATTTATTGCAGTATTATCATTATTAACATTCATTTGGCTGTACCTAAATTTCAAAATGCTGTTGGATATGTGCAAACCATTCATTGTTAAATTGCATTGACTATGAATTTATGAACTAGAATATTCTACTTTTTAAAAAAGCCTTATGTTATTCTTGTATTTTTTCATGACATCTGGTGACAGGTAGAATATCTTAATTTTTGCTTATGTAGGGCTTTTCTCACACAGAGTATTATGAGTAATGATTGTGTTATTGTCTATTTGTAGTGCTATGGTGGTGAATAGAAGTGGGCCATGTTGTGTTTCAATTGATAACATTAGGGTTCTGGGTGTTGATAAACATGGAATGGCAATAATTTGAAATGATTGAAAGTATTTCTAATGCCAGACTCATGATCCAATTTGTTCTATGATTGTAACAAATTGTTTTTGTAGTTTTAACATTTCTTTCACCTGAAATTTACTTGCATTTTCCCACAAACCTAGATTTTACTGTGAAAGAGTTTCCATTCTATTCCCAAAACGGTTTATACGGTTTTCAGTTATCTGAATTGTATTCTCACTATTAACCTATATGAAAACCTAACAACCACTTAATTCCACTTCCATTTAGATGGCTTCAAAAACATAAAATTAATTTCAAGAACGAAAATGAATGTCTTCATCCTTTTTAGAATCACTGCACAGAATATCACCACCATGAATAAACCATGTTCTTACTACTTTATATGCAGAACCTCATGTCTATATTTAGATAACATCAGTTGCCTTTTTATGATCACGTTTTGGCAACAAAATATGCGCAAAAAATACGCATTCTCGGGTTCGCATTTCACAATCATGTCCTACGAGCTTTGAAGAAGACTTGTTTATTCTCAAATATCAATAAGTTTGACTGACACCCTTTGGATGCATTCAATGAATCTTCTTCAAGAATTACAGTTGCTTCTATCAACATTTTTTCATAATCACCTTCTGAAAATGAAAAAGTTTTAAAAATATACTTTTAATTGTTAGGTGGAAAATAACATTTCATGAAGTTTGTAATTTCATATAATCAGAAAAAATCAATAATTAATTATAATTAAAAAATAGTAGACAATAAACAACATACACATTCACTATATCAATAAAGTTCAGTATGAGGATTACAGTCACATATGTTTGGTGAACAGGCATGATGTTTCAATGACAGTATATATGTCTTTGCCCAAGATATCCACTACAAGTTCAACAAAATTAAACAAGAATGAAAAATGATATGATGAACGAATAAATTCTTACATTAATTAATCTTAAAAATTGCCATTTTGATTATAAGAAATTCTATCTTCAGGTCTGGTCTTCAGGTCACAATTTTTGGCACTCAGTGAATGAGTAAAGATAATACATCTCTTGTCTTTTTTTTGATCAGTGTATTTGAGTGCAGCAAAAATAGCATAAGATACACAGAATAAAATGGAACATCAATTATGTTACTGTGTGCAAAGAATGTTTTCGTTAATTTTGACTGTGATGCTTGATCCAAATTTAGAGAGTGAACCATCTTTATAAATTTGTAAGTAGTCTTTGTATTGATTTTGTAGTTTATTGAATAGGGATTAATACACAGTATCACTAGTGTCTTCTTTGAAGAAAGATTTGAGACTTCTATTTATTTTCAGGTATGAGTTAAGCCATGAAGGAAGGTGTTTTTGAGTAGGATGGATTTTGAAAGGAGGAGTATAAAGTTCTTGAAGTGTATCAAAGATATATGAAAGTGGTTCTTTTTCGTTTTCCTATTGAATGAAAATTTATTAATAATTTATTAATAAATATATTATTGTAGGTTAGGCTATTTGGGCGAGATGAAATGTTGCCTCTCTACGTTGAAAGTAATTTCTTCTTCAGTATTGCCGAGGTTCTCTGTTAGATTCTGCATATATACTATAGACTGGTCTGGTTCAAAAGTCATTCAGTGCTCATCCATAACTTGGAGATTGTAGAAACTTAAAAGATTTTAGTACAGATGAAGTAGCTGATTGATATATAATAGATCTATAGCCCTATTTGAATTGTATTAATGCATCGTATGTGAGAATTATAAAAAAAATTTTGCTGGAGAGAGAATATAGTGAAGTTTTGAGTGGGAAGTTTGAATTTTGTTTCGCAAGTCCAATCAACAAATTTGTTGAGTGTAGATTGTGCCGGTTGTTGAGTGGTGCGAATCTTATTGCCACTGACTGTTACAGAGACATCATCAGCAAGTATACTTTTAGGTGTCGAGGGACTTGCAAAGTTCTGTTATTGATTGCGATTAAAAACATTAAAATACGGATGATAGACCCTTGAAGGTCATAGTTTTGGATGTAGTATTTTTTGGTTAAAGTATTGTGTAATTGAACACCTTTAGATATATTTTTTGTGAAATTTGCTATAACTATCAAGATATTACCTGTTATTCCCCATTGAAGTAATATGTAATTAATTCTATATTACTTTCCTTTTTTATTTATTTATAAGATTGCAATTTTAATTGATTTCCCCCAAGAGTTTGGAAAAGTGAGTAGAGAGGAGATCGTTAATTAGGAAGTGATGTGAAGTTATGCTTTTAGAGGAAGTTCTCGTAGAAATATGATGTAGGTACCTTCTGGTCCACGACTTGAACAGTAAGTTTATTCAGAACGTTGTTTATTTCACAGAGGGTAAATGGAGGGTTTAATTGTGAATTAGAGGATTGAATTTCTGGAGTATTTTATTCCATATCATTCCATATCAATGTTCTTTGTAAACATACTATTTATCAAATATATATTTAAACATTAAACTTGAAATACTTAAACTTTAGACCAATATTTCATTGCTATATTTTAAAATCGTTTTTTCCCCCTGCAAATTGAAGAAAATTATTTGTTAGGCATTCTCTTATTTGCAAAGGGCAACTAAATGTATATCAAGTAACATTGCTTCTTATAGATGTATGCAGCAGATCATTTCACATCTTCAAGAATTACCACTGCTGTTACTCTTTTATTTAACTTGTTATTACACTACTGACCGATTTTCCAATATATAATTTTAATTTAAATAAAAATACTTAATGTGCTCACTTTTTCATCTTTTGGAAATAGGCAAGTGCAAGTTTTCTCTGGTTTTGCAGATCATGATTCCGTTAATATATCTTCACAAAATTTTAACCATTTTTTTAAAACTTCAATTACATTACACTTATCCATGTATACACAATATAAAACATGGTGCAAAGATATGTGTGAAAGGAAGAATGATGTCCACTGATACTTAATTATTTCAAACATAAATATTCCTCACTTTCAAAATTAATATACCTAGAAAATACAGGTAACTTATTACAAGTTTTTAATATGCAACTTGCAATCACACCACTCATCACTTTCAGAAGATAAATGTTGTCTAATGTCTATCCAGATACCCTTCACTTAGTCATTGAAACCAAACAAAAAAATATTAAATTTAAGACGGATACAAACACACATTCATACAAGCTGGGATGTCTGAACATAAATTCACTCACATCGTTAGTTTTTGGCGTCAAATTTATTTCCATCCTAAAGACATCAATAAAATACCTACTGTTTCAAAGATAGGCTATGATGGCACATCTACTTGGACCTATCCTTCAACAGTACCTGCATGTTTCGAAGGTAAAGAACTTTTAGACATTTGGCCATCAAATTGCCTCCCACCCAAATTGCCGTCCATACAACACCAATCAACAATACAACAAATGTTACCTGTACCTCAAGACACAAATTATTCTTCCTCAACAAGAACAAACTACTAAATTTCCTCCTCTTCAAACATCCTTCTACTCCCATCTCCACTTCTATAAAGAAATGACCCAAACAATAGCTCTCTCCCTCCTCCTGTTCAATTTCTAATTCTGATTACAAACCCTCAACATAAAACGGTAAAAATAATGCCACAAACAAGCACAAAAATTCAAGATGTTTCCTTCTCCTGATAATTAATTTGACAAAATAGATGAACAACTCTCTCCTCATAAACATGTATTAACTAACTCTAAAAAACATTTTCTTAAGCTAAAAACCTTACTAGAAAGAACCAAAAATCAAATGCACATGGATAAACTTTGAACTAATTCCTGCCCTAATGTCAGCCTATTATTTAAAATCATAGATGAAACACAACCATAACTACCTATCATAATGATAACCTACACTATCATAATGAAAAAACATCAAAAGAAGATTTTGAAACATAACTAGTGGTGTTGAAACAGCATATACTCTCGCACCATTTGTAATGGTTATGTAACACTATTTATGCCATAATTTCTCTCCGAATGAACACATTTCAGTCATCACTTTTTATAAAGACTCACGAGGAAAATTGATCAAAAATATTCTAAAAGATCCCAACATTATTTTTATGATGAATAGAAACAAGCTTACTCAATTGAACCTAAATTTCCTTTCAATTGGGTTTTCGGTATCAAGGACCTAGAAAACAGGTTTTCTGGCTACACCACGTGTTAGGGGATTTTTTTTCTTAATTTAGCAACTGGTTTTAACCACTTATTCGTTTTCACGGCCCGGCAATGAATTTTTTTCACCCGAAATCTGGCCATTTTTTCGCGCAGCATTACGTAACTTTCCCTATACTACGTATATCACTCCGTGTATACGTACGTACACGGGAAAGTAAAAAGTTATTGAGAAGTGATGTTCAAATTAGATCCATTGTAATTTCCAATAGAGCAAAAGAAATTCTTAGGGGCCCTAATTCACGTTCGTGATTCTAAAGCGGCTGACTCCAAGTTTGGTTAATTTATGGCTTAATGAGAGGAAACCATCAATTGTGAAGATCCAATTCCATAAGGATGGAACTTTTTCCTCTTTGTTAGTGGTTGGGTTCACAAATCTCATTTGTTAATTTTTTGTGCTTTCATGCAAAAGGGTTTATGAAGGCTACTATTTGATTTAGAAGATGATGAATTGAGACCTTCTGCTTTCCAATTGCCTGAATAGAATAAATCTTTTAAAAAATTTAAAACCTCTGCTGTTGCCAGATCTTCTTTATTAGGAATTTTTAAAGTTCCAGATGGAGTTTCTAATTCAACTACAAAAAAAAAGTAATTATACTCATCCTAAAATATTTTTGCACAATTTATATATATATATATATGCACCATGCACACACAAGCGCTTAAAAAATATTGCACCCTCTATTCTTGACTTGATGAAATTGCATCTTAACCTTTGTTTGTAGCTCCATACAACAGTAAACTTCATTCAAGTATTTGTGGGATGTGATCCAATTAATTTAAGAGTAGAAATCAAGAATAATTAATAAATGTGAAATTATGAAATGAATAAGAATCCTGCCTATGAAGTTAAATTGAAATTGTGAAAGCAAATAAATATTTAAATTTATATTTACCATCTATTTGAGATATAAATTCCATGTATGCCAACATTGATTCACTAAAAACCTGTGTGGTATACTCTGATTTTTTTAAATTTTGTTGGTTACAATATGTTCATCAATTTCCTTATGGCCTCATTAATTTTGTTTACATATTTAACAAGGTTATAGACTTTTCATATGATGTGCCATGAAGCTAATTTAGTTTCCTTCAAATTTCCTACATCTGAGACAGAAAAAACAGAATGATAACCGAATACCTCCTTGCGATGATAATTTGAATCTGTGAGTGAGTGATCCCAGTCATTAAGGATCAACATTGCCAGAAAATGCCTTCCACGTGATTCCTGCAAGCCTCTTTTCATTGAGCTGGGAATCCTACCATTGCCTTGTCTATTTATTTACGAATCTGTAATATTTGTCAAAAATGACCTACTTAACGGAGGGAACATATTTCATGCAATATTGATATTTATAATTACAACACACGCCGTAGAAATCACGTGCATCAAGTGTCAGTATCAACAGCTCAGTACAAGAAATCAACATACAATACATGTACGTTACTTTACAACGCATTGCCAGATGACATAAGACAATTAAAGTCGGTACACAAATTTAAGTTAAAAGTAAAATCTTTTCTGCTGCAAAACTGTTTCTATACAATTAGAGACTATACTGATCGTGAAAAAGAAAAATAATGTTTAATGTAACAAAACAAAGATATATAATGAATTAGTTTATGTTTGCATTGTATACATTAAAAAAAATATTTAATACGCCTGTAACAAGTAATGTACTTCAGCTTCCGGGTCAATGACCCCCATCTCGATCAGGTTTTGTCCAGTTTCCCTGATCCATTGAGCAAATGCTGAGATGGCCCCTTGTTTTGCTTCTGGACGTAAATGTAGCTTCACTGTGCGCACGTTTTGTTGAGCACTCCTTTTGCTTGTAGTTCATTTACAGTTAAAAATTGATTTTCTATAACTCGGGAACAAACATTTTTCAAATATCTTTATTTTCTAAAATAATTATTTTCTAAATTCATTTTTGCTTTTTTTTTTTTTATTCTGGCCCTCAAGAAAATGTGCGCAGATAAATTTCTTTCCCCACACGTCATATACAGTTTTTACTGTTTTTTTTGACAAATAAATAAATAAAAGAACTATTTACTTACTGTTGCACTCCCAAATGAATTTTCAAATTTTCCGTATCAGTATCTTTCTGCTTAGAGAGATTGTTTAATTTTTTTTCTCTTCAGGACCCTCTCGCCCCCTGCTGTGGTAGTACTTCTGTTGCTACAATAAAAGAAGAGATCACTTCAGGTAACTGTGATATATTTTGTTAAAAATTGTGCTTAAAAGTAAAGCACTTACTAAAATTAAACTAAAAAGTTCTTAAAAACACCTCTAACTTCAAGGGACACTGAAAATAATAACAGATGTCATTTTCGTTGACGTACCTCAATGTATGAAAGTTTAAAATAAAGAAATAATGCGAGAAAGTGTGGCGTTGTGAAATCAAAATTTTGAATTTGCGACGGGTCATTTCTATTTCCATCATTTTATTTTTCCAAAATTTTAAACCCTAAAATATTAAATGTTTTTTAACTCTCGGAAGTTGACTTTACCGTTCCAGATATTTCTCTCGCACTGCATTTTCATCGTGTCAAATGTTTGAAAGTTGTTAAGCTTTAGGAGTGTTGTGGCTAGTCTGCCTCTGAATTTGATTTGTTTTTTGTTGATAGATGGAGAGAGTTATGCATCAGAGAAGGACAGCACAACCCAGGCACCACAGACGAAAAGTGCACATCTAGATTACATGTCTAAGGGGAGCGTCACCAACTATGACCAGACCACGCATCACAAGCACGCGCACCCACACACGCGCAGCCACAGCGAGAAACTTTTTAAGTGCTCCATCTGCGAGAAGATGTTAGGTAAAAGAGGGAACTTGCTTAGGCACATGCGCATCCACACTGGCGAGAAACCTTTCCAGTGTTCGATCTGTGAGAAGAGTTTTACTGAGAAAGGAAATTTGAGTAAACACATGCGCATCCACACAGGTGAGAAGCCTATCCAGTGTTCTATCTGTGAAAAAACCTTCTCTCGTAAAACGTATTTGAATATTCACATGCGCATCCACACAGGTGTGAAGCCTTTCGAGTGTTCCATCTGTGAGAAGGCCTTCACTCAAAAAGGACAGTGGGGAAAGCCACATGCGCACTCACACGGGCGAGAAACCTTTCCAGTGTTCCGTCTGTGAGAAGACCTTCACCGAAAAAGGAACCTTGGATAGGCACATGCGCTCCCACACAGGCGAGAAACCTTTCCAGTGTTCCATCTGTGAGAAGTCTTTAACTTATAAAGCAGCTTTGAATGTGCACATGCGCCTCCACACTGGCGAGAAACCTTTCCAGTGTTCCATTTGTGAGAAGTCCTTCACTCGAAAAGAACATTTGAACGAGCACATGCCCAACCACACTGGGGAGAAGCCTTTCCACTGTTACATCTGTGAAAACACCTTCACTCAAAAAGGACACTTGGAAAGCCACATGCGCACCCACACTGGGGAGAAGGCTTTTCAGTGTTCCATCTGTGAAAAGACCTTCACTCAAAAAGGACATTTGGAAAGCCACATGCGCACCCATACTGGCGAGAAACCCTTCCAGTGTTCCGTCTGTGAGAAGACCTTCACCGAAAAAGGAACCTTGAATAAGCATATGCGCAACCACACTATCGAGAAACCTTTCCCGTGAGGAAGGATTTTCTGTGAAGCAGGCCCTGGATGATAACATGCGCGCCCACAGTGTTCCAATGTAACTTTGTCAGTGTTCAAAAGACGTGCAGTATACAGTGGGCGTTGCGTCGCCACACGCGCACTCACGCTGCGAATAACCTGTTTTTGTGTTTGAACTGGGAGAAGACGTTCACTCAATGGAACACCGTGGATGGGCACTTGTGCGTCCACGTTTGTGTAAATTATTCGGTTTTAGGAAAGAAACTTGGAGAGCTTGCATTTATTATTGCGCACCCACACAAGTAAAAAACCTCGTAATTGTAAATTGTAACGAAGGGAGCTCACAAGCACAGCGGAGCATTTCTGCTAAAAATAATTTTCGTTGTTTTATGCGTGAGATGACGGTCTTTCAAATCGCAGGCTTGATGTATCACATGAGCATAAGCCTTCGAAAAAACATGTTTGCTCCATCTGTGAGTTCTCCAGAGGGAGGGTGCAAGTTGCGTATTAACACACGGCCCAACACAGTCGAAAAACATCGACGTTCCGTTTGCGAAAAGACCAGTCTTCATAATGAAGAAATAGACGCATGCGCACCCAGTTGTGGAAGCCTTTTCCGATTTGTCAACGTCTTTGCTTCTGCGACGCACATTTCCACGGCCGTCGTTCACACGAGCGGACAAGCATTCTTTTCACATTTTGCGAGATATTGTGACGTATTGGCCTTCGATTCGTCATTGCTAGGCTCGTGGGCGCCAGACACGTGCAAGTTGACGGACGTCAATCTTACGTGTGTCGCCTCTGACAGCAGCCAGAGACCTTTGTGGGATTCCGCTCCGCGAGATGAGGTGTTCTGTCAGGGGTGGACTCTGGGTGAGATTTCTCGAGGGGAAACCGGTTCAAGTGCGCTCAAACACTACTTCTGCTATTGTGCAATACATTTGCAAGCGAATTTCTTTTGATGTGGTCCCCGGAGGAGGCCCACCTATTTATTTAAGAAAGAAAATATTTACTATTAACACAGTACATTTGATTACGAATTGTTCTTGCGTCTTGGATTATATAGAATTTTGCATTATTCAATGGCTTGCATTACGTCTTCTGTCTTGCGTTGTTAATAATGAGTGCGGTAAGTCTTTAACATTTCATGGCGTCGCGCAGTTTTCCAGAGTTGAAATGCTTAGCCTACTTGCAGTTGGGTGATGAGGGGGCTGTGAGTGAGTCGCATTCACCCGAGGAAGTCCGGCTCCATTCTCGAGCGGTGAGCGCCGCGGGCGGGGCCAACACAGCTGACTGTCGTCGGGCGGTGGAGCACCAGCGGGAACTACGATGCGCGTTCAAGGGGAGCCGACGTCGGCGATGAAGATCGCGTGACTTATTATCCGCGAAGTCACCGATACGAAGATGCGGTGAGAGCAACTGCGTCGCCGGCAGTCGAAGTGTTCTCCCGCGCTCAGCGGTCGGAGAGCTTGTCTCGTCGGAGGTCGAAGGAGTTCTGTCCGTCGCACTCGGTGACCGGGGAACGTTGCGTCTCCGGCGGTCGGAAATGGCGTGTCGCTCTCGAAGGCGCGCCTTCTCGCTCAAAATGCCCTTCCCTAAGTATGTTTGTACGTTGCCCGATTAAAACTCGAGAATAGTCGAACGCGGGACTCGCGTTGAAATAAACTTTTAAACTTTTTTGTGTACGAAGAAGTCGATGGAGTTTTGGTAGTTTATCGTCGTACCACCGATTGACATTACAAATAAATATAACTGTATACCAGGGTGTATAAGAAGTTTCAAAACCTTGGAGGAATATTTTTAGACAGGAAAACACAGGATGTATGCTTGAAATTTGGTTGTGGTTAAATTTTTGCTATAGATTATTCCGTTCACTCATTTCTTGAATCTTTTCCTTTTCGAGGAATACTTTTCTCTGATATCACTTCTGTTCCACCGGCTCTTTTGCTTGACATCAATTAAAACTCTATTAACCACAAAATGTATATTGCGATATTTCTAACTCTGCCCCTCAAGCGCCTATGGCCTCGATGGAATATCACACGGCAGTTTGCGTCTTTCTCAGTCGCTCCGCTAGAAGTCGCATGATCTCAAGCAGTACTTGATATGGTCGCGATCATGCGGTATCTGGCGGCACGACTGAAAACGTCGCGAAATACCATGACACATTCCATTGTGTGGACTGGCCTTGAGTGACAAAGTTAGAAAAATCGCGGTATAATTCGTGAAATGGTAAGAGCGAAGATCATTGTGGGACCACAGAGACCGAATCTAGTGTCCAAGGAACGTGTGTGATGCTGGCTCGTCGCCTTTCCTCCTCATCTGATTGTCAGAGGTGCGAACAAAGGGCAGTCGGAGGGTTCGTGGGAAGGACGAACTCGGCCGAGGGAAGAGTGGGAAGCGACAACTCCGCGCTCTGTTTGTCAACTGTTCTTGCGACCTTCGTCGCTCGTCGCCTTCATCTTGTGGCCGTAGGTGCGAAGCAGATATACTCTTTGGCGCGAGCCGACGGACTTCCATGGCGCAAATCTTTAATTCGAAATCTGTCAGAAATTTAATGTTTCTGATGTTAAGTGGTCGTTAACGCCATTAACAAGATTTGTTGCGAACTTTCGTTTTAAACGAAGAATTCCAAACTATTATTCACATTAGTTTCTTTATTTTAACTTTTCTATAACATAGTTATTTGGTAGGTGTTTTTTAATATTCCCAATTTATTTTCCGTCGGCTAGTTCAGGTTAGAATTATTTCGGTGCAGAAGAGTGGAGTGGTAATAAAAATGCAGCTTTTGTAAAGAAGAAACGGCAGGAGATTGCAGTCACAAATGCCAGTGCTGAGGAAGTAGAATTTTTTAGTATCAGATGTCAAGCATTGTTCATTTTCTGCCAAAATCTCACCGGTCAAGCCATCAGCCAGTGCGAACATTCTTTCCAAGTTCACTGATGTTTTTCCTGCTGAACAGTGAAATACCCGAAGAAGAGAATTGCACTTACATATTACTTCACAAGTATGTTTGGGAACATTTACTGAAAGGATACGTGTGAGTGCTGTCTGTGGATCCTCAAATGTATGCATTGAAGTACAACAATCAATGTAATTTCCATTTCAGTTAGTGAACAAGTGTAATAATTGTGAACAATTGTTAAATAAAATTTCAAATAGCCATCGTGTACCTGTAACATCATTTTGTAGTAGGCCACCACATGAAGTGAATAGGAAAATTGTGGATGCTTCTTTGCAAATAGGTAGGGGTCATTCAGCAATAGAGCAGTTTCAATGGTAATTGGTTTACCATGAATTAATGTTTCAATTTACAATTCTCATGTTCTCTCTGTTGTTTAAAGTAATGCAAAAATAAGAGGAAATTTTGAGGCTTTCATATGCAGCCATACATGAAACTTACATAGATGTTCTAGATTCAGTAAGTGATGAAGTTATAAATTTATTAGTATTGTATGATGGAACATGGCATAAACGAGGCACTACATCTCGTTATGAAATGGGAATTGTTGACTCGTTATGAAATGGATATCTTGACTGGTCTTGTGGCCGATTTTCATGTTTTGTCAAAATACTGTGGCACGTGTGAATAGAACAAGAGCAAATTATGAGACAAAAAGCTGTGAGTATAAAAAAATGGAAAGAAATTCATAATTAGTAATTTTAAATGGATCTTCAAATGCAATGGATGTAGCTACAAGTGAGGTATTGTGGAAGAGGGTCCTGTCTCATCATTTTAGATTTACAACAATACTGTCGGATGATGATGCAAAGACTTTCAATCACCATCTGAAACTAAACATCTATGGAGACAACTTTATTATTAGAAAAGAAGAATGTATAAAACATATGATGTAAGATTTAAAACAGGCTTACAAAAATAATCCAAGAATAGAAAGTGAAGGGGTTACACTTGGTAAAAAGCAAGTCAATTTAAAGGATGACATAATTATTTGTCTTAGCAAATTATCGCAATGCCATCCACAAGAATATTCCAGATGTGCAGAAGATGAAGTCTGCAATACTTGCCACCTTACACCATGCAATGCCAACAGACTTGAAGCCATTGCATTTTAAATGCCCTAAAGAAGAAAATTCATGGTGCTTCTACATTCGAGCTGATGGGAATGAAATTTCAAAACATGGCAAATACAACATGAAAACTGTAGCTCACAGTGTTATTTGTAAAATAATTCCTATGTATCAGAGGCTTTGCAAAAAATGAATTACTAGAATGTGTATATGGGAAAACACAGAATGCAAATGAAAGTTTGCATAGTTTTGTTTGGAGCAGTGCCCCAAGAAACATTTCTTCCAGAAAAAATATTGAAATTGCTGACATCAGCAGTGTCCCAGTTCAATATGGGATGTGAGGCCAGTGAATGAGTCAGGAGCATGCTTCAGGAATCAAGTGACATCTCCTAAGAAAATAAACATATGAGAGACAAACGTCGTCTCCACAAAAGTGAATGGCATTGCAACCAGACTTTAAAAGTGCTTAAAAAAGCCAGTCAATCAAAGAAGAAAAGGTTTGTCAAGTCAATAAAAGAAGTAAAGAAAAAAGATGTTGAAGATGCAATGTATGCTTCTGGGCAATTTTAAAGAAAATTTTATTATAAACTGTAAATGCACTATCTTAAATTTTCTTTTTCACATTCTGGTAATTGATTTTCCTTACATTATCCCATATCTAAAAAGTTCCAACTTCACAATTTTCAATCGATTAAAGTAATGTAGGAACTTGTTAAGAGATTGTAGATTAATATAATTATCGTAGTATTTTTGTCTGAAGTCCTTACTTTTAGAATTAAAAACTGTTTTGGTTTTTTTTAATTTATTTTGGAGTGATAGACAATAAACTTACCAAAAGTAAAAATTGTCTCGGATACTAATAAATATATTTTGCAAGTAAAACATATAATTATTTAAACACGTAAAATATCAGTACGATACATTGATTTATTTGCTAATTGGGCTAATTTATATAAATAGCTTGTCTCGAGAGAACAGAAGGCACAGAGCAACATTAGTGGCGCAAGCTCAAGCTCTCCGATCGCTCGACTCCGCTCGGGTGTCTTCGTGACATTCGTGGCTTCTCACTTTGCTCTCCCGAGACACAAGTCGCAAAGGCGAGGGACGAGCTGACCTCTTGAGGCAGCACGGTCCAAGGCGTAAAGCGGTGGGAGGGATTTTGTATATAATACTCTCTTGATTTTATATTTTCCTTGCCCTTGTGACCCAGGGGCGTGTAACTTAGATAGGAAAACGGGGTAATGATTTTTGCGCCATCTATCCTATCATTGTAGTGAGCGAACTAAACGTGACACAGAATTCAAAAGCTGCCGGTGGCAATGTAGGCGGTGGCTTTGATTCGTTGCATGCACGAAGTCTACAAGTCTTGTATCCTGCGATTTGTAGGAAGAGCTCTCAAGGCCACTCAAATCCCATCTTCGCGATGGAATATGTCACGGCATTTGGCGTCTTTTCTCGGTCTTGCCGGTAGAAGTCGCATGATCGCAAGCACTGCTTCATACGGTCGCGATCGTGCGAAATCTAGCGGAACGACTGTGAATGACACGAAATGCCGTGACATATTCCATCGCGAAGATGGGATTTGAGTGGCCTTGAGAGCTCTTCCTACAAAAATCGCAGTATAGACTTCGTAGTCTCATCGACTTCGAAGTCTTGTAGACTTCGTTTTACGTGCTGCTCAGGTGCTGTTTCAGGCGACATTTTTCAGCTTTTGTTAGTATTTAGAATGTCATGCCTTTTAAATAGAGTGAATCGTGCCACGACATTTATTTGCCGTGTCTTAAACTTCATTTTCGCTTTTGGAAGATTTTAAGAAGACTGGAGTTAGGCAATACATCGCTTGAATTTTCGCCCATCCAGCAGAGGAGGTATTTTTAATTCATTTTGAAATCTTATTGCATATTTGTAATTGATTATTTAATTTGTGAGCATTTCTACCGTGCAAAATAGTCTTGAAAATCCTTAAATCCTTATAGTATAACCTATCCTAAGTAGATGTGTCATTTATTCTGTACTATTGGTTTAAAAGTGTTTTAATTATATTATTTTCCAACTGATCACTTCGCATGGTATTGGACAAGTTTTATATTAATCAGAGTTGGGCAGTATCGAAAATACTTGTATTTAAAATACGTATTTTCGATACTTTTGTATTTTGTATCGAAAATACATTTTTAAACATGTATTTGTATTTGTATCGGAAATACTTTCTGATAGTATTTTGTATTTTCAAAATACAAAATACTTTTGATTAATCCGTCACAAACATTCATTGGGCCAAGTAAATGGAGAGGGTCCCGCCACGTGGGCGAGTGGAGCCGGACCTCCGGTTTCTCCGATTACGTTTTTCCCCCGTCGTCGGTTCAACCGGAGATAACCGGAGGATCGCTGTAATCACGGTGTATGATATATTTCTGACACCGTGGTTGTAATCGCGAGCTCCGATTCAATTTCTCGGAGAGCAGGCTCCGCGTGCCAGAACTAGTGCTGCCATGTGTGTGCCTGGTGGCCCTCTGGTTGTACGCAGTGATTGAAAAACTGTGCTTGCGGTGTTTTTTAAGAGCTGATATTTCGTTGTGGTTATATTTGGTAAAAATCTATTTTTTTGCTTTGGTACCTTGTACTAAATGAAGCTTTGTATATACATTTTAGGTTTATTTGAACTAAAACCGTCAATTTTGTAGCGCCTAAAGAGCCTATTTTAATATTAATGCCTATTTGTGCCTATTCTACATTTAAGAACCTAAAATGAGACTCATTCGCCTAACTTCTTTTGTCTATGGCTCCTTTTCCCTTTCTCTTCTTTGTCGGCACAACGACAGGATGATATTAATTTTAAGTCATTTTTAACAACCTAAATTGCATTCGTCCTCTTTTACCTTTTTATCCCCTTGTCTCATTTGTCACCTATAAGTGAGCGATAAATGAATATACCAGACAAGGATCTAGCGATAAAAGTCTCCATGCCACTACTTTTTGACTTCGTGGAGAAGCTGTCTCCGTTTCTAAGATAAAGCGATTGAATTTCCCCGAAAGCAAAGTGATCTTGACCGATAAGAACATTCGTTTTCTCTTGAAAACTTGGAGAATATATTAGTAATTTATTGTGAGGCAAAATACGGTTGAATAATTCTAACTACCAAACGTGTTAAATAGTATTATCGCAAAATGGTCAATACTGATTCTACGTATATTGATGTATGTTTTCTTTGAAAAATACAATAATGGTCAAAAAGTGAATTTTCTTGTATGTTACGAGTTTTATTAGTGCCTATTCTAACCATAAAGCTAACGGATGCTGAAAGAACATATTTTAGGCACCTAAAATGCATATTTAAAACATAAAAAATCCCCGGTATTCATTAGGTATCCATATCATTTGTAATGTATGTTCATACTTTAAGTCTGAAAGGCACCTTAGTTAATTGTCTATATCCTGCAATAATTTGTTCCAAACTATCACCTCCCAAGAAAACTCATGGTGATATCTTTGTGTTAACATGAAAAGATGCCTTTCAGACTTAAAATATGAACATACATCACAAATGATAGGGGGCCGTCTAAATTACGTAACGCAAATTTCGAGTATTTTCAATACCCTCTCCCCCCCTTGTAACGCACTTCCCTATCTCTACGTATATAAAGCAGCGTAAAGCTGCCTCAGACCCCCTTTCTCAGACCCCCTCCCTCCCCATTTAGCTTTACGTAATTTATGGATGACCCCATACTGATACCTGAAATGGGTTGAAAATTTAATTTGAAACATTTTTGTATAAAGAATGTTATGTATTTTTAATAATAAAATTTTAAATGTGATGTGATTTTAAATGTGAATTTTGAACGTGAATGATTGTTTAAAAGAGAAAAAATAGGATAGAAGTTATTATGTGTAAAACACTGTTGGTTGTATTTTGTATTTCGTATCTAAATACTTTCGGGGAAGTATTTTGTACTTTGTATCTGAAATACATTTTTCAAGTATTTTGCCCAACCCTGATATTAATCCATTGTTTGCATTGCCCAATTATTTAAAAATGTCACATTTTCAAATGAGACATAACAGTTTTTACTGTTTTTGACAAAATAAATAGAAATAAATAAATGTACATAATTCATTATTGTTTGCATTTCTAGAATAGGTACACTCTCATTAGTTTATGACAAAATGTAATTAATTTATATTTATTAAGTTGGCTGTCCGGGTGACGCCGCGTCCATGGCAAAGGTGCCGACGGTTTCGGTCGCCATTCCTGCGACCTTCCTCAGGGCGTAATGCGAAGATCGCAGAATGGCGACCGAAACGTCGGCACCTTTGCCATGGACGCGGCGTCACCCGGACAGCCAACTTAATATGACTCCGGTCCGCGGAAGCCTACGCTCTCTCGTAATTAATTTACTTTGCTAGGTGTACGAGTTAAGTTTCCGTTCTGGAGGTGATATTACAGTTGAAGTATGATTGTGATGGACAAGATATAAAAAATTTGACTTCACCAACGCTAGAAGATGGAACTTCACCAACAGTGTTTCCTACAAGCCCAACGCTGTTTTTCAAACAAACATTTCCAAGAAAATCCTATTACTAAGTGTGCCAGTGTAAAATTTTTACCCCTTGAAGCTGCAAGTGGTGCGAGTCTGAATGATATTATAGACAAGTATATTATTTTGGTAACTTATAAATCAATTAATATTTACCTTGTTTAGAAAAACTTGATTAACAAGTACTGGAAATGTATTAAATAAATAATGAAACCAATTTAGAGTTTGTGAACAATTAAGAAATTGTTGGTTTCAGATGTGTAATTAAAGAACTGAGTGTAATAAATATTGTATTCTCATTATCTAAAGTTTATTTTGCAAATTTATAAATATTAAGGGCACTGTCCAAATTAGGGAAAATATTTTTGTATATTTCACATACTTCAGTGTTACAAGAGGTTATATGATGATTTTTTAATTAAATGTAGCCAAATTTGAATTGGTAAATGAATCATCTGAATAAATCCTGTATCAATAATATTATTGTTAGTTACAGGAAAAATCTATTCGAATTTTACTGAATATACTGTCAAAAGTAAGTCACAATTCAGTATTGTTCTGCTTATTTGTTGATTTCAATGATAGTTTGAGTCAACATCGTGTAAATTGACGTGCTCAGATGTGCAGTAACCAATCAGATTGCTATAGAAAATGAAAAATCTCATATTGTAGCCTTAACAGAAGAAAATAGTGCAATTTTTTAAAAAGGAAAAACGTATGAATAACTCTTCAGTTGATAAAAAGAATGAATTATAATTTAAATTTTGGAATGATTCCTTACAAGTCTTGCAGTTGAATGTTTTTAAAAATTACTTTGCCATACAGTCAGGTGAATTGATTCCAAAAATGCTTTTTTTGGGGTTGGAATTTCAGGGATCATCTCAGGCATCTCTACTTCATATGTTCCTGTTTCACGTGTTTGTTCATATGGCTGGGAAACAATTTTTTTTTTTAAGTAAACAGAAAGTTTCCTTCTGTTTTGTCACAATTCTCAATAAGTTTGGCATGGTTCATGTTATTAAATAAAAATGTCCTGTGTGAATTAAAAGTTATTGAGGAGCGGAGTTCAAATTAGATCCACTGTAATATCCGATAGAGTAACAAAAATTCTTAGGGGCCCTAATTCACATTCCTGCTTCAAAAAGCGGCTGACTCCAAGTTTGGTTAATTTATGTCTTAATGAGAGGAAACCATCAATTGTGAAGATCCAATTCCATAAGGATGGAACTTTTTCGTCTGTTAGTGGTTGGGTTCACAAATCTCATTTGTTAATATCTTTTGCCTTCCCATTGCATGAATTGAATAAATTGTTTAAAAAATTTAAAACCTTTGCTGTTGCAAGATCATCTTTATTAGGAATTTTTAAAGTGCCAGATGGAGTTTCAAATTCAACTACAAAAAGAAGTGGTAATGTACACATCCTAAAATATTTTTGCACATTTTTTATATATATGTACCATGCAAACACAAGCGCTTAAAAAATATTGGACCCTCTGTTCTTGACTTGATGAAATTGCATCTTAACTTTTGCTTGTAGCTCCATACAACATTAAACTTCATTCAAGTGTTTGTGGGGTGTGATCCAATAAATTTAAGAGTAGAATACGAGAATAATTAATAAATGTGAAATTGAAAATGAATAAGAATCCTGCTTATGAAATTAAATTGAAATTGTGAAAGCAAATAAATATTTAAATTTATATTTACCATCTGTTCGAGATATAAATTCCATGTATTTTGACACTGATTCACTAAAAACCTGTGTGGTACATTTAACTCATTTTTTTCATTTTGTTGGTTACATACGTTGATACATACAATTTCCTCATGGCCTTATTAATTTTGTTTACATATATAATTAGGTAATAGACTTTTCCTATGATGTGCCATGAAGCTAATTTAGTTTCCTTCAAATTTCCTACATCTATTTCCAAAGTTTTAGTTAGAAGATTATTGTGAATTCCTTTCAGCAAATGAGGCACATTAAACAGGTGAATTATTTCTGTTTTGTCAATGAGGTAAGTTAATCCTAAAAATAATTATTTTCTGAAGTTTGTATAAATATAAAACATTTATATAAAATATAATTCTAAAAATGTGAAAATATTAATGTAGATATACAATATAAATTCCACAGAGTAAAACAATTGTAAAATCTGTTAATGAATCAGTTGTTGTGTTTGTTGTAATAATGATATTACAAAAATTCTGAAGAAGAGATGAATAAATTTCAAATCTAAAAATCATTCATGTTATTTTTTTTTTTTCATTGAACGCAAATTATTTAAAAAATCCACAAAAACGCATAGAAAAATCAGAAATGTGACTATATAAACATTTGAATATACAAGCAAAATATTTACTTTGAGCATTGTTAGCTTTTACTCTGTTTTCTAGTTTTTTCTAACACGGAATTAACAACTTTCACATTTCACGATCCCTAATTGCACTGTTGTGGTAAAAGACAACTTAATATAATGTTAGAAAACATTTTTTTTGTGCTAACTCTTTCATAATGAGCAATTAATTGTAAAAGTAGGATATGTAATGAAAGTTATTTTTACATCAATTATTTTAAATAATTGTGTAATAAAAGTTAAATGACATTTACCAACAATATTAAAGCCACCATCTGTAACCACTAATGCATACATCATAGTAGCTGGGGTGTTGATGTTTGGTTACAACTGAAACTAAATGAAATGGGAATTTTCTATCATTTTTTCCAACTTTTTCATCTATGTATTCGTGTCAAATATTCATTAAAAATTGTTATATGTAAACAAGAAATTATTTAATGGTCTACAGATCCCAATTCATTGCAGAGATTGTAAATTTTCTACTATAGAAAATACCTCCTCCTTAGAAATGAGTTCTGTCTCACCAATCGTATCCAGGTGTGCTTATTTGATTAATTTCATTCGTACATACAATTTTATTAATTTTTTACATATTAAAAACATATTTTACCAATTAAATCTCGCGAATTTTTCAACCATCGCTCTAGCCTAAGTTTATTTTTCGGGAATTTGTGATACGGCAACCAAGAGGTTAATAATACAATTATTTGTAGTGAAACGTAAGAAAAGCAGATAATACCCATGGATATTCCCTACACTCACCATAAACTGCATTCGCGCAACTTTACTCAAAATGCGCGCGAAAACGCAATAGCAGCGCTATCTTCGCTATCGTAGTGACCGAGGAACTAAAACTTTGTCCCCCGCTTTTTAACATTGAGTGAACCAGCCCTGCTTGTGACCGAAGAGCTTGCACGATCTGTGCACGAGTGTGCAGGGCAACGCAGGGCAAATTGCTTCGTACCTGTTAAAAGAACGAAGAAAGTTTCCTTATTTTAGCACTGTCAACAACAGGATATAAATTTGTTCACTTTGTAACTTGTGATCTGGCCGTGGTTGTTATGGAAGATATTAATATTTTATCGGAAAGTATTATTAAAATAGAAGCGGTAAGCATTTTCTATAAATTATGTACAGTAATGTTGGAATATGATTTGACAATAATTAAGAAGTCCTGTGATTAAGATAATGTGTTATGAACACTTAATTAATGAAGCTAAAACTCAGTTGTAATGGATGTTCTAAGTGGAGCATATGTTGATGGTGTGCTTTACAATTAAATGATTGTGTTTGTGTTACCTCTAGGTTAAAGAAGAACCAATTGATAATAATGAAGATAATTGTTGGGATGCCTTTGTGAGTAATATTTGCATTAGTGGCATAATATATTGACAATGTTTTGTGGTAATTGAAAAGTAATTGATGATGTAACACTTTTTGGGTTTAGAAGTAGCCACCATTATGAAAGTTCAGATTGTTGCAGCATTAAAGCTTGCTGAGAGATGGATGATGGTGTGTGAGGTTTCAGTTCTCAAGTACCCAGGATGAAAGGAGAAAATTTACAAACTTCAAATCACATGATTTAAATCATAACAGCCTTAACTGCTACTGTAATAAATCTACTTTTCCTATTATCCTTAATTTATTTTCAAATTGAGCTTTTTTTAGAGATCTGTCTCAATAGCACTTTATAACACCTTTTTTTTTTTATGATTTTGGTCGGATTCTCTGAAGTTATAAAACCAGCTAAATTGATTTTGATAGGCTGTTCCTAAAACAGTGTATTTTGGAAGGGATTAAATGGGTTAATTAAAATTTTTTATCCTATTACATAAAGAACACGGTTTATTTGTTTGTTTTTGTATGCAAAACTATAGTTGTGTTCTGATCTTCACCACAGTGTAAGATATAAAGGTGTGTCAACTAGCCATCTTTTGGGCAAAATTTTTGAAGCCAGTTTGAGGCTACTTCCTCGCTTATCCGTAAGGTGCGCATGAGTCGGATTGGGCATTGATTGATGGCATTTGTGCATTTAGTATTTTCTGGTGTTTTTCTTGCAAGAAAGCTATAAACGTCACTGAATACACATAATTAAAGAACCACTACTGTAAATGTATTGGGATCTTTTAAGACCTATTATACAAACTGACAGGGGTGTTAATTTTTTTTGAAATGTTTTGTAGCAAGAGCCTTGCATATTTACAATTATATGATTTAAGTACCAGAGTGAATGAGCATTTCCATATAAATACAGGAGATGGAGTTATAACAACAAAAAAATAGGGATTACGTTTACGAAAATCACTTAAACTGTGATTTACCATTCATCTGACATTAATCTTGCTTGGCAGTCAACAAGTTTGTTCTTTGCAACAGTATATTCATCACTGACCCTCATTGAAAACCAATTCATTGTCAATTATAATTTTGTAGTAATATTTTACAAATTCAAAAAATTTAGTTTATTATAATTCAACTCCGTTCTTTATTTCAATATTAATAATATTCAATTTCAACATATTATTTTCTGAAATAATTAAAATTGTATGACTTACAATTCTCAAAACCACACAACCTAGTTATAAACAGTATACTTATACATTTTACATACATTCTTCATTTTCCTAAATATATTAATGTACATAAATGTTACATAAGTAACTTATATCTAAAGTTTACATTTATTACAGAATTATCATTATTAACATTCATATGTTTGTACTTAAATTTCAAAATGCTGTTGGGTATGTGCAAACCATTCTTGTAAAATTGCTTTGACTATGAATTTATGAAGAATAATAATTTACTTTTGAGAAAAGCCTTATGTTATTCTTGTATTTTTTCATGACATCTGGTGACAGGTAGAATATCTTAATTTCTGCTTATGTAAGGCTTTTTCTCACACAGTTAAGATTGTGTTATTGTCTATTTGTAGTGCTACAGTGGCAAATAGAAGTGGGCCATGTTGGGTTTCAATTGAAAATATCATGGTTCTGGGTGTTGATAAACATTGGAAGGCAATCATTTTAAATTATTGAAAGTATTTTTATGCGAAACGCATGACCCAATTTGTGCTATAATTGTAACACATTGTTTTTGTAGTTTTAATATTTCTTTCACTTCAAATTTACTTGCATTTTCCCACGATCCTAAATTTTACTGTGAAAAATTTTCCATACTATTCATGAAACGGTTTTACACGGTTCTCAGTTGTCTGAATTATGTTCTCTCTATTAACTTCTATGAAAACCTAACAACCACTTCCTTTCACTTTCCACCATGTTATCAATTGAAATGCAACATGGCTTCAAAACATAAAATTAATTTCAAGAACTAAAAATGAATTAAAAGAACTTTTTAGAACCACTGCACAGAATATCACCACCATGAATAATCCATGTTCTTACTACAATATTTATGTACAGAACCTCTATGCCTATATTGAAATAACGTCAGTTGCCTTTTCATAATCACATCTCGTCAACAATATGTGCAAAAAACACATTCTGTAGTTCACATTTCACAATCATGTCCTATGATTTTCGAAGAAGACGAACCATTTGTTTATTTTCAAATTCTTTTTCAAACATCGACAAGTTTGCCTGACACCCTTTGGATACGTTCAATTAATCTTCTTCATGAATTACAGTTGCTTCCCTCGAAATTGTGTCATAATCATCTTCTGAAAATTAAAAAGTTTTAAAAATATATTTTTAATACTTAGGTTGTAAATTACACTTCATCAAGTTTGTAAAGTCATATAATTAGAAAAAAAACAATAATATTAATTAAAAAATAGCACACAATAAGCAAGATAAACATTTACCTACCAATAAAGTTCAGTATGAGGATCAGTCGTCAGATATGTTTGATGAACAGGCATGGTGTTCCAATGGCAGTCTCTGTGTCTTTGCCCAACATAACCACTGAAAGTTCAACAAAATTAATACGAGAATGAAAAATAATGAGATAAACAAATAAATTCTTACATTTATTAATCTTAAAAATTACCATTTTAATTATAACAAATTCTATCTTCAGGTATGGTCTGTAAATCATATCCTCTACAAGATACTTTATTAATTTTTTAATATTATTGAAAACTCATATCAAATGCATGTTTACCATTGTAAACATTCCTAGAAACATCACCAGCAAATCTATTTGGATTATCTTCCATTTTTAGTTTTTAGCATGAAAGTTCTGCAATTTTCAATTTGCATTCTGCATTATATTCTTTGATTGCACAATTTCAGTCGTGGAATTTTTTTTCCAAATTGGTGTATAAATAATGACTATACTAGTTTGATTGTTTAATTTCACAATATTGATTGTGTATGATTTTACAATGATTGTGTATCAATTTGATAATTAACTGATAGTGTAAAGTGAATAATTGGTATATGTCCTTACCACATTTTGCATAACATTTTCATTGTTGAAATTCTTGACGCAATATAATCATTGTCATTTAATTTTCTCGTTTTCTGGGGAAACTTCAACCTATTTCTTTTTAATATCTTGATTTTTGACTCGCTTTGGAAACTTCTAAATTTACTTCATATTCCGGGATAATGTTTTTACTATGAAGAGATCAGTCAAGTCTACTGTTCACCGTGCTATCAATAGAAGCCATCTTGTCCGAAAAAATGCCTAAGTCGTTTGCTGCGCTTATATAGCGAGAGCTGTGAGAACTAGCCTCACATTAGCTTCATTTTGGACTGGGAGGTGAACACACCTATATCTCTTACACTGTGTCTTCACTCATTGATGTGATAACATTGTTGTGTAATTTTTTACTCATTGTTGTAAATCTGCAAAGAAGGCTTTGGAGATCTGTTTTACTGTAAATTTAAGTATATTTTTCATCCTATTTTTGGGAAGTTCTTTCTGAGAGTAAGACGTTTTTTCGAGTGTTTCAATTAATATATCATTATCTTAGAAAGAACATGTTATATTATGTTTAATGGAGTTTTTTTAGTTCAGTTGGAAATATCAAAACCGAACAAGCTGTAAGTGTGTCTTGCTGAAGTCAGCTGTTGGTTCAGAACTGAATTGCTTCATGTGTTCCAAGTGCTTGTGCGGCGAATGTATAAATGTATATTTGTGATTACTGTCTGCTGTGGCTAGTTATGTCCAATAACCATATTTTTAATATTGATTTACAAAAAAAATAATTTAAATGAAATAAATATGAAACGGAATTTCACTCTTGCTTCAAATATTCGTGTAACAACTCTGCTTTAAAAATTTAGTTTCAATGTTAATTATAATATGAACATCTTGTTTGATATTTAAGTATTAATAGTTATATAACAAGTACATTCAATTAAAGCATTGAATAACACGTAAATAACATGAAATAAATTGCAGTCTGAGAGATGATGTTACCTATAATGTAATTTATTTTGTTATCACTTAGAGTTACTGAAACTTTGTACACTTGCAAATCAAAACAATAGAAATGTTACTACCTACATAAAATGTTGTAGAACTTCTCCCATCTTATTTTCTTACCTGTTAAAACAAACTTTAAGTGTGCCTTCTTTCTGTTTTCTGCAAATAGTTTAAAAACGGCAAATAAACTTAACGAAGGTAATTCAGTGTTTATGAAAACCCCCCGTCTAAATTCCCTGTCTAAATGCATTTTGATTCATTGAATATCTCATTGAAGCTTTGAGTAATGAAAATTCAAATTGTTTCTGGGTGTTTGCTGGAATTAAGCAGCAGTGCATCTGTGTGCAGCTGCTCATAGCAATGTGACTGTAGCAAAGCAAAGAAGTGTTAGGTGGGGTGTTGTGGGTGGAGGAGGGCAGGGTGGAACGAAGCAAGATGAAATTGGGTGACATGGGATGGAATACTTGACGTGGTTATGGGCAGGGTATGGTGGGGCGTGGATGTACCAGTTATAGAATTTATTTATATTCTTGTGTAGTAGATGAGTGTAAATAAAAAGCTGGCCAAACAAAAAATACAATTTACATAAAGTAGTAGAGTTCCTTTCATTCTTAGAAACCCCAATTGCTGGAAACATATGGAGAGAGCTTTAATATTTTAATATGGGCATGTATGTTTATTATGTTCAATTACACTTTTAAGGCTGAAGACCTTTTTAAAATATTTTTTTAATACGCTTTATTATTTCAGTCACATGAACTACAAGGTGGTTAGGTATTATACTTTCATAAATAATTTTATAACCTTTAGAAATTTGAAGACATTATAATCAGGTGATGTTTCAGCTAGTAATTTAGAAAGACAATTTGGAAGTGAATATATCATATGTAGCTCTGAATACTCTGGGCAATCTATTAAAATATGATGAATAGTATACAAGTGGTGTAGATGTTTTCTTCAACAGATGTGTATGGGTAAGACTGCTATGTCCTATTCAAAGTCTTGTGAGAGTAGTTTCTTCCTTTCTCATTTGAAGGGAAGGAGCGTCATTATGAAAAATACTTCTGACTTGGTGATTGTGACTAGGTTGAATACATGGAGCTTAAGATGTATAAGGAGCTCTTTCTTTATGTTATGTGAAACTGCTTTATCTCGAGGGGGAGGGAGTTTAGTTGCTTGCGTAGCAGCTGAATCCACCACGGAATCCTTTATGGGATGGAATCCAAGAAAGAATTCTGTCTATTTTCTTATGTGCCAAATCTTATGTGTAAATATTGATGTCATTTATAATTCCTTCATTTTAATTTAAATTACTTGGACAATTTAGGACACTCAATGAATCAGTAAAGATGATATATATGTTGTCTTCTCTTTATTCAATGTATCTGAGTGCAGCAAAGATATCATTACATTCACAGTGAAAAATGGAGCATAAACTATGTGACCAAGTGCAAAGAATGTTTTCATTAATTTTGTCTGAGCTGCTAGATCCAAATTTAGAGAGTGAACCATCTTTATAAATTTGTATGTAGTCTTTGTATTGATTTTGTAGTTTGTTGAATAGGGATTGATACACAGTATCGTAAATGTCTTCTTTGATGAAAGAATTAAGACTTCTATTTATTTTCAGGTATGGGTTAAGCCATGAAAGGTGAAGTTTTGAGTAGGATCAATTTTCAAAGAAGTAATATCAAGTTCTTGAAAAAGTGTATCCAAGATATATGAGAGTGGTTTAGGAAAATTTTTCTTTTTCGTTCATTAATTAAAAAATTATTAATAATATATTTTTGTAGGTTGGGTTTTTTGGTTGAGATGAAATTTTACTTGTATATGTAAATAAATAATTTTTCGTCTTGAGTATTATAGAGGTTCACTGTTAGTCTCTGCTTATATACTGTGGAC
>JAHLJT010006946.1:0-12103 GCA_031308135.1 Acheta domesticus
GGGAATGGGGTGTAGGGGAAAGCGCCTATAGATAGTGCAGAAATTATTGGTAAGTGATCGGAGTTAAGTTCGTTTAGTGGCTTTGGAACGGTGGGGTGTAAGGTTGATGAGTGAATTATGAAGTCGAGGATGTCAAAGGGGAGGTGATTTTGGAGATAAGTTGGTCCGGAAGGCGGTTGAAGCGTTAAATCTTGTCTCATTTCAAGAAATTGATACAGAATATTACCGGCTGTTGTATTGGTTTTACAACCCCATTCTAGGCGTTTCGAGTTGATATCACCACCTAATACGGTTGTACTGCCAGGATTTAATAGAGTAGTCAAGTCGTCTGCTTGGAGCGGAGATGATGGGCTTCTGTAGGCTGAAATAAATTTAATTGGGCCCGTGGCTGTGCCAATTTCAACTATTGTAGCTTCGATGGAGTTTAAGGGCGGTGTCGTAAGCCTGGTGTGTGGGAGCGAGCGCCTAATTGCAATTGCTGTACCACCTCCCGCGCGTCCCGTACGGTCGTCGCGATATATGAAATATCCTCTTAGATTGAATGATCGAGAGGCTGATAGGTGTGTTTCTTGAATTAAAAGTATGGCTATAGAATAGTCATCACAAAATTTTTCTATTTCAGGTTTTGTTTTTCTAAGAGTACCGTTAGCGTTCCAAGACGCTATGTTGTACAGCCGATTTGACAAATAAGCCATTTAGAAGAGCTCCGAGATTGTTTGAAAAGCATTAAGTGTCTTAGTTAATATATCATCCTGACCTTTCATGATAGTTATCACCTTTTTAGCAGTGGTGATGATTTTTGTTAAGTTAAAGCCTTTGAATAGGTTTAATAATTCTTTCAGGTCCGAGAGCGTACCAGACGCGGGCTGTTCTTCTATTGGTTGTTCGTCTTGACTGGTTTCGGGTTGATCGGTGCGTCCCCACCACGCCTGGGGGGAGCTGCCGGACGTCTGAGAGCAGGGTACTCGGATTCCGGCGGGGGCTGATTCTGATTGGTCCTACGCTGTTCGCGGGCGAGGCGTAATTTTTGGAGTTGCGCCGTGCGGACGCGTACTGCTTCTAAGTGTGCAGGGCAATCTTTATAGCTGGCCGGATGCTGGCCCGCGCAGTTGGCGCATTTCGGGGGGGTGTGGAGTTTATCCACAACTGGACATTCTGACGAGCTGTGAGGTCCCGCGCAGCCAATACATCGGGTTTGTCTGCGGCACCCGTTTTTAGTGTGTCCCCATAAGCAGCAGTTTAAGCAAAGGGGGATGCGATCTTGATCTTTCGGTTCTTCGAATTGAACTTTTAGGTAGAGTAGATGTTTAATCTTTTTAATTTCTGATAATTCTGACTGGTTAAATTCGACATTGTAGAGTCCTAGGCCTTGAAACGTGTTCGGACCAATCTTTTTCTTAATTTCTCCTACATGATGTACGGTAATACCTTTTGCTTGGATTTCAGACTTAATTGCCTCGCATGAGAGGTTCGAATCAAGACCACGGATAACAAGACGTTTCCTACGTTCGGTCGTGGCTCTGTGAAAGTAGTAGAATAGGTCTGTGTCTGATTTCCGATCTAGCAGTAGTTTGTCAATTACTTGGTGGTCTTCCACACAACCGGGTCTTAGAATAAGTGAGTGCGCATTAATCTGCGCGTAGAGCGGTTTTTGGCAGTGTTCTCGCAGATGAGCTGTTAGACCTACTGGGTCAGCTATTTCCGATTTGTCTAGGTAAAACTACCGACCGATGAGAATCTGCTATAACGCGGCGCGTTGATTGGTTTCTGTTGCGTTTTAGCACTAGTTTTTGCATTATTAGCGCTGTTTGAGGAGCCTTCCTCTACGGCAGTGATGGCATCTGGGTCAGCATGAAGTGCACTGAATTTATTAGTAGTTGGTACTTTTTCAGGAGGCGGAGGCGCCCGTTGTTTGAAAAATTTTTTGGGAACCATGAATGGATTTGTTATCTCCGTAACATCTTTGTCAGAAGGCTGTGCAGTAGATGTTAAGTCATTGTCAGTTCCGGAAGGATTAGAAATAGTCTTGTCAGGGTTAGAATTGTCAGCTTGGTTGATAACAGTTACATTGGCCATGATGTGCGGTGGCGGAGGAGACTTAGTTCGTGATTGATTTTCGCTCATTGTTATGACTTTAGAGGAGGGAGAGAGATTTGAGAGTTCGGACCTATTACCCGCAGCAACTACATGCATCCGACGGCGAATCTCACCATAGATGGGCGATGGCTTCGTTGGGTTGTCCTCTTCAGCGGCTTCTGTTGTGTGGTGGGTGTTTGGCAACCAGAGGAATGATGGGCGCTGCGAGTAACCGCGCGCTGGTGCTTGGCTTGATCCCGCCGTCTTCGTCAGACGCCGCGCTGTGCTGCTGCGAAGACGGCCAAAGCCGTCAGTCGTGGCCGCCGCAGCGCGGCGGCTGGGCGGTGTTGTTTTCGTTCGCACGGCCTGGAGGTACTTGCCACCACCTGACAGAGCGGTTTTTGCTCTTTAAGATTTGCTCTTTCGGATTTTGCTCTTTTTTTTTTAACTCTGTCAGAGGAAGCTGTACCACGGCCCGGAGTCAGGTCCAGTCGAACACACTCGAACACAGGAGCAGGGCAGAGATCGGACGATGTGTCTCCTCTGCTGCCAAGATCCGGAATGCGCACTGGAGATCGCAGCCACCTATATTTATAAGCTCGGTGCCCCTTCCGCGGGGCGCGCCGAGATCGCCACTATTCGGCACGCATCGCCCGTGACCGCTCTCATTGGGCGGCCCCTTCCGCCGTGCGCCCGAGCGCGGTGGAAGGGGTACCGAGCTGATAAATATGACCGGCCGCTCCCGCGGAGCCACATTCCCCCTCGCGCAGCGGACCAGCACACATCGGAGCTCCAGAAGAAGAAGCAGCTGCTCGCCGGGCCGCCTCGTCGCCCTCGGACCGGGCCGCCGCCCTCGGATTTGGATCGCCGCCGTCGCCGGTCCCTTACGGGACTCTAAAATTTTTCGAAATCCCGCCTGCGGGACTTAGAAAAATTTCCTCACACTAGCCCTTTTAAGGGCTAAAGAACAAAATCATCAGTCCTTTTTAGGACTACCGATAAAGTCCTTTTCAGGACTTTAAACTCTGCTCTCTTCAGAGCAGGCTACTTTCTTCTGAAAGAGCAAAACTTGCCGTTTCTGTCCCTGTCCCTTTTCAGGAATGGAGATGGAAAACGGCAACGGCGTGCAACGTGAGCGCTCACGCACGCTTTCGGATCGGGGCGCTCTCGTCTTCTCGACGAACGGCGTCTCGGTCTCGATAGCGCCCGAGGGCCTTGCCGAGCTCCGCGCCGCCACCAGCATCACCGCAGCAGCAGCCGCCGCCGCCGCTTCGGCCGACGCCGCGCCATCGGGCGCCAACAACCAGCAGGATTTCCCTGCAATTCAACCAGCCCCTTTAGGGGCTACCAAAAAGAGCAAAAAGAGCAAAGCCTCAAAGCTTGCGAACGCCCTTAAGGCTTTAATGCAAGCTGACGAGGACGGTTGCTTGGCGCAGCTGCAAACGGATCTCGTTGCGCTGTTCGCCTCCAAACTATCGCCTGCTGAACAGACACAGTTCAGCAAGGCCGCCGCCAAGAACGGGCTTACGGAGTTCTACTCCCGCCCCGACGCCGCACAGCCGCCGCCGCCGCCCGCCGCCGCCACCACCGACGGTAAAGGCAAGAAGCGCCGCCTCTCAGGCGGCGATGCGCCGACCGCCGACGACGCCGTTGCCACTCGCCTTCCGCCTGGCAGCTTTTTAGCCCTGCCTGCGTCAGCGGAGGAGATGCAGGTGGACACGGAGCCGGGGAGTGACGTGGTTCCCAGCGAGGTAGCCCTGCCAGCCGGAGACGGCGAGGCGGAGGCCCTCCTGGTCGAGCTCGCGCCTCCCGCGGCCGTGACCCCGCTCCCTCCCTCACCGCAGCGCCAGGGCGAAAGCGCCTCCGCCCCCGCTCCTCCGCCTGTGCCTCTGCCCCAACCGGATTCGCAAGCGAATGCGACCACCTCCGAGCCTAAGAAGGCCGCCAAGCGCGTTCCGCCTATCATGGTGACGAACGCCTCGGTGCCTTCCGACGGCGGCTTTCGCCGCTGGTTCGAGGCCGCGACGCAGGGCTGCGAACACCCGGTGGTAGGTAAGCACTGCGGGGAGTTCTTCTCCTTACAGGCGCGGAGCAATTCCGATCACGTGAGAATTGCTGCCGCATTGAAGAAACTTAGCGCGTCGCACTTCACTCACGCGCGCAAGGAGGAGCGCGGCCTAAAGCTCTACGTGAGCGGGCCGCCCCCCCAAGTGTCAGCGGACGAAGTAGCGGACGACATCGCCGCGCAGTGCCCGGGCAAGGCCCGCCCTGCAGTTCACCAGCTCAAGAGGCGTCGAAACGGGAAATTGGTCCCACTCGGCGCATACTACATCAACCTCGCGCCCGGCGACGACGGCAAGTGGGTATTCGCCCTCAAAGCGATCTGCCACTGCCGCGCCCGCGTCGAGGTCGCAAAGCGCACGGACAGTGCGCCTTTCTGCAAGCGGTGCTGCCGATGGTCGCACACGCGTGCTTATTGCCAGGTCAGCCCACGCTGCATGCACTGCGGCGAGGGTCACCTGACAAAGGACTGCGGCAACAGCTCAAAGCCCGCTGTATGCTGCAACTGCGGAGGTAACCACTCCGCAAATTACGCCGGATGTAAGGTTCACAAGAACCTTACATCATCAAAGAACAACAATGTACCAGCCACGCTTCAGAGCAAAAATGTAGCGCCGAAGCAACAACAAACACAGCCCGCCCGCAAGGTAGATAAGAGCACTACCTTTGCGAAAGCGGCTACATCCAAACAACACCCCGCGCAAGCGGCGCGCGAGGCGAGGGCGAAGGCGAGCCACGAGGCCCGAAAGGGCATCGAAGAGCGCGCCGGCCGCCCCGGCCCCGCGCCAAAGGCGCCCGCACACAACACGCCTGCTGCCACGTCGGAGACGGAGCAACTCCGCAAGGAGGTCGCCGAGTTAAAGCAGCAGGTTGCAAACCTCACAACACTTCTAACAACTCTTTGCGCTCATGTGACGCCCCACAATGGCTGAACAACGAGCGCAGGGAGGCACCAGAACCCGCCCGCTCGCGGTGGCCGCCTGGAACGTCAACGGGCGTTCCGGTTTCACAGATCCGGGAGATCGGCGTCTAATTGAGTTATTCTGCAGCAAGCATCATATTGATGTACTTCTGCTGCAGGAAACTAAGCTCAAGGGCACCGACGACCTGGAACTTCAAGATATGGCCATTTACCGCGCCGACCGAGATGCCCGGCATCGCGGCGGCGGTGTAGCGGTTGCCATTAGGCGTACGATACCGCATCGCCCGGCAGCTTTACCTCGCCTTGCGAGGCTTGAAGCGGCAGCGATTGTGGTGAATACGACTGAGGGCGAAGTTACGCTGGTGTCAGCATACTTAGCACCAAATCGTCCGCTCATAGATGACGATTTTGACACTGTATTCTCCCTAGCTCCTCGCACGGTTCTCGCAGGTGATATAAACTGCAAGTGCGAGGAATGGGGTTGTAATACAACAAACAGAAACGGAAGCTTACTTGTAAGCTATCTGTTATCACATAACAACGTGACACTCGTCCCGCCTTCCTCACCCACTCGCTTCCCTACTGACCTCCGTCAGCGGCCCGATATTCTCGATGTGGCACTCACTTCGGGAAATATTCGAGTCACTACTCCCAAACCCATACCTTTTTCCCTTTCCGATCACATTCCCATTACCTTTGCAGTCGGCAGCATCCGCTCCTTCTGCGGCCCACGGCAGTGGGTTCCCCAACCAACCGATTGGGACGAGTTTCGCAATCAACTCTCTACACTACACACACAAACACAAGCTTCGCTGTCACTGGAGACGCCAGAATCCATTGATGCGAGCTTAAACACTCTCACTAAACACTTACAAACAGCTCACAGAAAGGCGACGCCGGTCTTCTGGCGCCCGCCCGAAGAGGGCTCAAACACACTTCCCTCAGACGTCGAGGAGCTTTTGCGTGAGAAACGCAAAATGCGGCGACTTTGGCAGCAGTTTAGGTGCCCAGCACTTAAAGCGCAACTGCGGGAATGCGAAAAAACGCCTTAAGACGGCGCTCGCAAACCACCACGCAGCGGAGTGGGAAAAACGGCTAAGGGAAATCGGTTCTGATCACTCCCGCGACGGCCTTTTCAAACTCCAAAAAGCGTTAAGGTCTGTACCTAAAACAGCAACAGCCATTCGCGGTCACGACGACGCGGAAGGAAAACAAACTTTTCTCTTTTCGGACCAAGCTAAAGCGGAATTCTTCGCTGACATGCTTGAAGAGAGATTTGTTAACAACAACACACAGGAGGAGAGTGAGGAGGAGACGGACGACAGCGCCACCACACTCACACATTGCACAGTCGAAGAAGTTTCGACTACAATTACAAGCTTGCGTAGTCGCAAGGCGCCGGGCCCTGACCGGATCGGCCCTCCTATTTTAAAGGAGGCGCTACCGGTTATAAGCACGGAGCTCACGCAAATCTACAACAGCTGCATCACACAGCGGTATTTTCCGGAAAATTGGAAATACGCAAGTATTTCTATGCTTCCGAAACCCGGCAAAGATCTTACGATCGCAGCGAGCCATAGACCAATCAGCCTTCTCCCTATTATGGGAAAAGTGTTTGAAAGGCTACTTCTCGCGCGAATGCTGCCAACTGTTCTCTCGCGAAAACTCATACGAGATGAACAATTCGCGTTCAGACCGGGCCACTCCGCTTCACTACAAGCACTTTGTATGGCTCAGCAGATTTCTGCTGATCTAATACTAACTCAGGATGTACCTGTCATTTATCTCGACATGGTACAAGCCTTTGATAAAGTGCCACACAACACACTCATAACTAAACTACGGCGCTGCCTTCCGCAAGACATAACCGAAATGGTTAAGTCTTTCCTCACAAACCGCACTTTCGTGGTAAATGTGGGTAAGGCGAGATCCTCAAAGCGGAGGATTGCGGCCGGGGTCCCTCAGGGCTCCGTCCTCTCTCCGCTACTGTTCTCGCTATATGTCAATGACATACCACTCGTACCGCGAATTCGCCTCTTTCTCTATGCTGATGACATAGCCGTCTTAGCGAGAGGAGCGAGCATACACCACAAACTCAAAACACTACAAGCACAGATGAGCCTGACGCGCAAGTGGGCGGAAGAAAACCACTTGACTTTCTCAGCGGAAAAGTCACAGGCAATCTGCTATACTCGCCGCAAACACAAACACACTAAATACTTTACACCACCAAAACAAATCACATTAGGCACACAAAAGCTGAAGTGGGCGCATAAGGCAACATACTTAGGCGTCACTTTCGATAGAAGCATGCGCTGGCACTTACATGTCAGGCGAATTCGATCGAAACTCCAAAACAGAGTTCGGCTATTAACTCCTCTTTTGAGGGAACCTACACTCCCCTTGGACCTCCGCCTGGCACTCTATAAAACGTGCTGCCGGCCTGTAGCCACATACGCCGCGGCAACGTGGTGGACTACAGCGGAGAGGTACAAGAGAACACTTGAGCTAGTACAGAACAGAGTTCTGCGGCTCATAGCGCGCCCTCCGTTTCGGAAACGGTTGAAAACTCTCAGAAAAGAACTCGATATCGAGTCTTTCACGCAATGCCTGAGACGGCTTTCTTTTAACGAAGCTTATCAGGCATTTCAAACCAGCGAAGCACCGGCGCCGCTAAAAACACTCGCAAGACATGTCCTCACAATAGGACGAAGAAGACAAGCTCTTCCCTCGGACATACTGAGGGCATAGCGCCACACACATAAAAATGACAAGTCACAAATGTGACTGAATTTAAACGCCTAAACGGCAAATGACAAAGGTCCGACGCGAACCTACACCAGCAACCTACACAAAGCAGTAAAACGCAACATGCGTGCGAACTGCAACACACACACACACTGACCTTCGGCTTCGCCGAAAAAAAAAAAAAAAAAAAAGCGGAGCCACATTCGCTCTGCGAAAGTTGTGTCGAACGCACCTCTGTAGTCGACATGCCGCCCAAGACTAGCGGAAAGGCCGCGAAGAAGGCCGGCAAGGCCCAGAAGAACATCTCCAAGGGAGACAAGAAGAAGAAGCGCAAGAGGAAGGAAAGCTACGCCATCTACATCTACAAGGTGCTGAAGCAGGTCCATCCTGACACCGGCATCTCCAGCAAGGCGATGAGCATCATGAACAGCTTTGTCAACGACATTTTCGAGCGCATCGCCGCCGAGGCTTCTCGCCTGGCGCACTACAACAAGCGCTCCACCATCACCTCGCGGGAGATCCAGACGGCTGTGCGTCTTCTTCTGCCCGGCGAGTTGGCAAAGCACGCCGTCAGCGAAGGCACTAAGGCTGTCACCAAGTACACCAGCTCCAAGTAAGCTTGCTCTTATTTCGGCTCGCTTGACTTGCGCAGCGTTGGTGCTTGCTTGTGTGCAGCAAACGGCCCTTTTCAGGGCCAACAATTTTTTTCATGAAAGAGCAAATGGTGTTATGCCTCGGCCATCATTACAGGATTCCATGTAATGTAAAAAATAAAATGAATTGAGAGCCCTACCCCACTCCTCTTTTTTTTTTTTTTTATTATTTAATTCATTCATTATGTGCGCGCCCTTGTTATTATATTCGACGAGCGCAATATTCTACTGTCATTATTACTTAAATTATATTATTAATAATAATCACCATAACAAAAATAAGTCGAAAATTCAACGGGGTTGCGAGTGCGGCTATGCTAGCGGTGCAGGGGGCTTCAAGGTCGTTTCATGTGATGGGATTGGGTCGCACCACGAGTTTTCGTGTCATGAGTATTGCTTGCTTGTGTGTACTCGCGGCTTTTCCGAGGTACATACGTGTGCTAGAAAAGAAACAGTCAATACTACTATATAAAATAATGCGCCTGATGTTCGGTTCCTAGTACTTCCGTATTACCAAATGCGGAACACCCGCAAACAGTAATCCTTATAAAATCTACTATAATTTATCTTCCTCTACTTCGCAAACAAGGTTTTGTATTCACATTCACCTGGAATTCAATTTCACATTCACCTGGAAACCGCAAATGCGAGCTACGTTACCCAGCGCCTGAAAAAAGGCAACCCGCAATACACGTGTGCATGGCGGACGTGTATTGCGTAAGGGGCACTCCGAAAAAATTTTTTTGGGGTGTTTTCCAGGACGATTATTTCGACTGTGTTTTGATTAAATGAAAGTGGGCCAACTCCGGCGGATTCTGCAATACCGGAACGACCCTCGGAGAGGTCGCAGTAAACCGCATTATCCCTCTCCTGTTTCCAAAAATCAGATTAATATACTGAAGCCCCCGATGGGGACTGTATCAGATATTAAGCTGATAAGAACAGATACTACACTTTGATCTTAGCCAAAAGGCCGAGAAGCGATACCGGTAAACGGTCTTTATTTGGTTTTTAGGAAAACTTTTAAAAAAACCCGAAATCCAGCGAAAAAAAAACAAAAAAAACCCGGTTCGTTTCGAGGAAAAAAAAATTTTTTTTTCGACATTTTGAATCGCGAAATTTTTGGTGAAGTAGTGCTGTGGAAGGGATAATTTTGAGCTTCTGGGATGCAGATGTAATTGTTTTACAACGTAGCACCAGAAAATTTCTCAATTTTCGCGTATTTTTGGAGAAATCGAAATTTTAAAATAAACATGGCTAGATGTTAGATGGAATTTTTAACCGAGAAAATGCGGTGAAGTAGCGCTGGGAAATGGATATTTTCGGGTTTCTAGGATGCGGAAGTAATTGTTTTACAACGTAGCACCAAAAAATTTCTCAATTTTTGCGTATTTTTCGCGAAATCGAAATTTTAAAAAAACTGCTAGATAGTAGATAGGGACATATCCAACAATAGACTCTCGTTTCGTCTAGCGCCGCTAGTATTGCTTAGAGACGCACCAAACAATTTTTTTTTTTAATTAAGTGATTTTGACGTTTCTTCTTGCGAATATCACGCATTCAGACCGGTCGTACTTTGCTGAACCCTTGAAACACGCCGCTTTGCATATCGCGCAGACGACGCGCGGCACCTCCGAACGTTTGAATTGCGCCCCGAAATACCTCCTTCGTGCCCATTGGTCGAATTCGGTCCGCGACCTTGGCGTTCGCCCAATGGCGAAAACCTCGTTTCTGCCGCGAAAAACACACGATTTTATAGGAAATTCTTGAATGCAATGTAACTCTTTGTTCTTCACTGATACATAGAAAAAATCTGTCATTCAGATATACTACTTTCGATTGGATCCTTGTCAGATGATAGACTCGTTTATATATTGCGTCCGATATCTGCTACCATTCGCACAACTTTCCACGAAACATTGCTTTCTGAAATGTCGCAGAGTCGTCTGACAATACATTTTATTGCAAACTATACGCGTTTTTTTTTTTTCAATTCCGATCGTATTCGCATATGTCTCAAGGTCGCTATCGTTTCACACGTCATGGGTGGAGGGGGAAACGCCAACGCGGAGCCATCAGTCTCCGCTGGGCGGTCGTGCGTGACGGTCTCGTGTGCGAGCGTGTGAATGTGTGTATCTTGTTTCTATGTGATGTGCGTTATAACAACATGTATTGTTTTTCTGATTCTTTCTTCCGTCTCTGCGTGCCGTTCTCTGCTTGCCGAACGCCAGTAAGTGCAATTTTGCAACCGATTTGCCATTAATGCGAACAGTTTGAAGCAGCAGCAGCAGCAGCACTCTCATATGTATGCTTTCTTTCTTTCTTTACAGAACAGGCGCCGCAGAATGGAAAACCAGCTTTTTACGATTGGTACGTATCTGTGACACTCAGAATGTCATTGCGCTATTGCGAATTGTTCGTGTTGTGACACCGTGTGCAGTGGCATGCATTCGACGTGTACGAAAATCAGTGTTTGGAATTACTTCCAAGACGAGCGACAGTGCGTGTGTAGCTGTTGGTTTCATGACGTGCAGGATAAGCGTGTGATTGCATTTTGGTATTGTGTGAAAATCTGTACAGTGGCTCAGATGCAAATTCAAGTTTCGTTTTATTTCGTTCTCGCCAACGTGCGCTTCAGGCGTAGGTGATGAGACGCAAAGCGTGTGGTTTTCACAGAGTGGTGAGGGCGCATTAAAATCCAAAATATTTCGTGGTCATTTCGAGATTAGATAGGCACAAGTGTGTGGTAGGTTGCTGTTGTAAATTTTTGTTCATTTCGTGTTCTAGTGTGCCTTGTGCAGTGATGTGCTATTATTAAAAAAGAGAAGGCGTTGTTAATTATTACGTCTCAGAAATGATTGGAATATATTCCGCGTGGACAATGCTTTCGTCATATTTCCAGTTGATAGGGGCGTAATCGTGTTTCGCTTTATTCTGTGCTAGCTCTCGTAAGAGAACGTTGGGCGTAGAAAGAAAGAGAATAGTGTTTCTTGGCTCTCTCTCTTTCTCTCTGCTCCATATACGCAGTTCTTTGTGTGCGAGTTCTCTTCGAGTGCACCGGGCACTACTACGAAACGGCTCGCTACTTCGTTGAAAAAAAGATTTGTTGATTTCGTGTCCTACAAGCAATTGTTATCTGAGATATGGTGTGATAGTTATTCAGTGTAGCGAGTGTAATCGCGCGATTATCACAGTAGTTCTTGTTCAGTTCGTCCTATCACTAGAAGATTAGTCGTTTCGTGGAGCTCGCGTGATTGTTGTTAGGCGGGCGGAGAGGTTTATCGCTTCTCTTTCGGTACTTTAACAACAATGACCACGCGTTATCTTTGATTTCCGGAGGCGCTACTGCCAAACGACATCGAAAATAATAATTGAATTCGCGTTCTAGTGCAGTGATAAGCGTTTGTTTCGGACATAGAAAGTTGTATTCATTATTGCGTAACAGTTGCGAATGAAAATCAGTGCGCGGCGTGCTATTTATAGTGTTGCGAGTGTTATCGTGCGACTATCACAGTGGTTATTGTTCAGTTCGTCCTACAACCAGACGATTTGTCGTTTCGTGCAGCTCGCGTGATTGTTGTTAGGCGGGCGGAGATGTTTATCGCTTCTCTTTCGGTACTTTAACAACAATGACCACGCGTTT